>JAXQQM020073394.1:0-99296 GCA_034641835.2 Pinus albicaulis | reverse complement strand
TATATGTATTAAATGATAACAAACATAACATAACAATAACAATCACAACCTAACATTATAAAAAAATATATTAATATATTAATAAAATCATATATTAATATATATCCTAACAACATAAAAAACATCAAATAACAAATATATACAACAAATTAAAAATATAACAAATTACAGCGAATGACAACTATAACAATTAATACAATTATAACAACATATTAATATATTAATATATCAATACAATTTTAACAACATAACAATCATTTACTATAATAAGAAATTAGAACTAAAAATATATAACTAAATCAAAACAAATTAAAAATAAATATATAACAAAAATAAATACAAATAAAAAATAATTAAAACTAAAGACGCAAAAAAATAGCGGGATTGAAGGCATATGGAAAGTTTTTCGTTGAGGCATATGGAGTGAAAGGCCATGCTGCAAGAAGGATGAGCCCCATCGATGACAACCGACCAGAGAAATTGAGCTGAGGTGATTTCTGTTAAGCCCATTCGAATTTGAGAAAATGCAAGTTCTTGCCTGCAAATTAAACCATGCAGCAAACAATAAATCATATTTTCGTTGCTCAAGTAAAGAAGGTGTGGAAGTGATTTTTCCTCATTCCCAGCACCAACAAATTCTCTTGAAAAAAAACAGATATTACAAATCTTGTAGGGGACTTGTAATCTAGAGGTACACTAAATCTATGATCACGAAGACTCAATTCTGGCACCAAGTACCAACTTCCACCGTATGTTCCTTAGAACTTATTTCATCATTCTCCATAGATGATGTTCTTGTTAAATGTATTTATTTATGATGAGTAGCAGATGCAGTTTAGATCACCCTGGAATTATGAATACGAGAGGAACATAAAGCTGGGGAAAGAGAAAGATTTCCCCTCTTGCGAATTGAGATTTTCTCAAAAAAAAAAAATGTGTCGCTCCATCGTGGTGATCCTTAGAAAATACTGATAACAAAAGAGGCTCTAAAACATCCATTATTTTGCATCAAATGAGTGATATCCCACATCTGTAGTGATATCCTTTGACCAATTGTTGTTGGGTTCATGTAATATTCCAAATTAGTAATGGCCAGCAATCCATGGCTGGAAAACACATTTTCCAGAAATGGAGGCAAAAGGATTTGATACCAAGACCTAGATACCTTAGACCAATGTGTCCAATACCAAAATCCAATATTTGGGACCCAGGAAATCCTTCTAGGGTAGTGAGACAAGCCTCCCACACCTAGTTCCATTCAGAAATTTCTCAATGAATGGGGCTACAACAATACATGAGCATACCATGGAAACACAATGTTATTTTATAAGCTGTGAGACAAGAAGATATACATATAGCCAAAAATTATGTTATAGCAGTAAAAGAGTACAATTTCTTGAGGAAACATCCACTCAAGAAAGGAAATGCAAGCCTCAACAAGACATGTACATGAAAATAGAAGAACACTGCTATTTCTGCATAAACCCAGGCTAAGAGGACGTAGTTTATAGAAGGTACTGCTCCATATTACATGATAACAGAAAGATATGACAATATATGACTCAAATACACTAGGGGAGAAAATATTTAACCCTTATAAGCAATAATACATCAATCCTCCAAAGGATTGGCTGAAATACACAAAAAGGCAAAAATTCTGAAGTTGTTGGGCAGCGGCTGCAACTCAAATATAGAACTCAATAGAGAAGGCTAAATCTGATGAGAAATTTGAAGTAGACCTCCTCCAATGGATCTCCAAATTGGAAGGATGATCCTTACATTTGAGATCTCACCCTCCTATCAACACTACAAGCCCTCACTGCAGGTGCTCTATGAAAATAACGCAGTCTAAGAGGGTAACTGTGCTATAGGTGGAATAGAATGAAGTGGCCAAGTGCCAAGATCTGAAAATCAGCTCCAAAGCTTCCAAGGTAATCATCCAAAGGAAATAAAGAGTCTCCCTCTGAAAACAAGCAATGGAAGAGGTGTTATGCCTTCTCACTGCAACACCCTGCATCACAGAATTATGCTACTGTAGTAATAATGTTGTCCTAGATGAGGATGCTTGGCCTCAAGCCTATATGTGAGACATATTAGTAAAAATCCTTCAAGAGGATTCTCAAGAAAGGAGGAGGAATCCTAGACAAGAATTCCTCGACAATTCTTGCTAAACAACAAAAGAATGAACAATGTCTGAATAGACATGAAATGAATAATCAAATCATGAGTAATAATGGCTGTCTTGCCCTCCTTTGAAACAATGTGAGCTCCCTCTCCATGGGTCACACTCTATTAGGGTTTCTTCTGTAAAGTAATATTCCCTCCTCTATCTCTGCGTTGTCCCATGTAGTGCTTTCCACCTCATACCTTGCGTTGTTTGACTTGGTCAAACTTAACCAAGCCTCTTTGCAAATATCTCCTTTCACACATGAGGGTGTGAAATCTAGTTCCAAGGCTGATCCCCTTTCATAATAGAGGTATTTTATCCATTTTTTTATTGCCATTGGGCCTCCTTACCCAATTATTCAATCTTATAAGTGAAATTATCAAAATCTAATGTTCTAATTTATTAAAGGAAAAATTTGGAACATTACAATCCTCCCCTCCCAAAAGTTGCTTGTCCCCAACCAACTGCAAAGATAGAACTAGAAAGTCTCCACTCAAGGAATGGAGTCTGAAATGTGATGAGTAACACCTTCCCCATGTGGATCTCCATCCCCAAGCAATCATCCAAACCAAATGAGCCACCTCCCAACAAGGTAACTCTGGAAAATCTCCTTCCACCTAAAGCTCCAGAAATGAAGGTGGGCTGAAAATCTGAACATGGCAAGCATCATAGCCTACCCAAATCTATCCGTGTCTCCAATTATGATAAGTGTAGAGTATGTGTTTATCCTAGGCTGCAAAAATATTTCCCTCAAATGGCAAATTGAAGAATAGTCCTCCAAAGAGTTCTCCTCCAACCATGAAGAACAAGCTGGCCCAAAATGTTTCATCCATGATGAATAGGACAAGATCAACATAGAGCATCCCAATGAAAAATTTTCTACAAGTTTTACATGATAGTGCATGATACAAACAATAGCTCAGAAGGATATGGCGCAGTATCATCCACTGCAATATCATAAAATTACATGGCAAGCAATGTACAAGATCCATCACATCTACTAATGGATAGTAAATGACTAAATGTAGAAACAATACATGACCAAGCACTTGCCCATGGCTATACAATGCATGATTATAAATCTCATGGCCCACCTCAAAAGAGAAAAAACATGTGGCTGTGGTGGCCATACCTCCTCTCATGCTCCCATTAGAACATGTAATGTAGAAAATGTAGGATTTTTCTCCCCTCAAGGACACATCCAACTCATGTGCCTCTCTCATAATCATGCTTCCCATACAAATCAGATCCATACCAGGAAATGAAGTCATGATCAGCAACAAAATGAAGAAAATGTTGAAGGTTTCATGTGGTGCAAGAAGGTACCAACATCTTTCCCAGTAGTGACAACGCAGTTTTACAAGCTGTTGCTTGAGAAAAGTACAAGGCAAGATGTTTATTTTTACATGGTTAATCATGCATGTCTTCATATGGTACATGTTTGAGTGCAACAACTGAACATACATGTGATGATGGAACATTTTCCCAAGGACACATAATATATGGATGCATCCACCATATAGATTGGCCCAATAATGATCATGGAGCAATGTGACAAGCTTGTCCTCTTGCGAAGCAATGCACTGCATAATAATGGTAAGAGTGTGCAAATCAATGAATTTATAAACAAGATTTTTACCATATTCTGGAAGTAAGATGGTATATGGATTCATGAGTGAGCCCTCCATAGTGTTGTGGCATGCTATGAAGAATAATGAATCATGTGCTGCAAGAAGATAATCCTCCTCATGCTTGGAAACCCAAGTCAAGAAGAATATGTTGTAGTGATAGATGCCTCTATCCACCATTCTATCATCATCACCTCCTCCTTGTTCACCAAGTGCATCCAAAATGAAGTGATGCTGGGGAAACTCCATCAATAACCCCAAGAGCTCAAATGACAACATTGTTGGCCTCTGCAAATAGTCTCTGGCCAACTCATAGCTCCATTCTTTGACATGCTCCTTGTCAAAGATATCTCCCATAATGTTGCAATACATAAGAAGTCCCTCCCAAGGTGGAAGTACCTCTCTATCATCAAAATCGAAGGATATAATGTGATCTCCTCCTCCTGCAACATCATGCAAAGTGTGAGAGCAAATCTGTTGTTTCTCTCCCAAGAACAAGCAAAGAAACAAAAGATTTTGTTGACTCCCCCTACTTCAATCATACAACTCATGTGATAAAAAAAAAATGGATGATATGAGTACCACATCAACACCATGCATCCATGCTCTGTGCTACTCAATGATGCAAGTATCCTACCATCTTTCCTTCATCCTCCTACTCTTAAGAAGAGTGTATGCCAAGTGATGGCTAAACCCTTTCAAGAGTAACCAGTGCAGCCAAGCCTCCTGCTGCCTGGTGTCATAAATTTACAAGTAGCCTCCCAGCTCCTTGTTCATCAACCACATCCACTCAACCACTTGTGGATTCCTTCTTCTTTCCTTCATCTTGGTACTCCTCCCATGAGGGCTACCATTCTCCCAAACCAAATATCTGTATTTTCACTTCATGGGATCTTGAAAGGCAATATTCTCTAGGATCAATGAGACCCTATCAAGACCCAAATAGGTGGTAGGAAAAAACCTCCCATCATGATGTGTATGGCTCAAATAATTTCCAAAACAAGCATGAGATATGTTATCCATCATAATATGTCCTCCATCTTCTATCTGCTCCTGTGAGAAAGGAAGAAAATCATTGCACTCCATGGTGTGTTGAAGTGCAGCTCTAATGAGATCTCTCCTTGAGACCTCCCTCTCAACAATAATCCTACAAAACCAATGAGGTCTTGGATCTGCTAAAAGTAGAAGTTCCTCTTTGAGCTGAGAGGATCTCATTGAGAAAGTTTCATCTTGAAAGGAGAAAGGGTTTCTCACTCCAAGATGTCTACCATCCTTCATCAAGTCTTCAAACCCCAACCTCAAATGTGATGTACAATCCAACAATGGCTCATTAGAATGATGGTTTTCTCCCTTGAATATTTCCATGTTGCACAATGCAGTGCAACCAAGTTGCTCTATGGTAGCAGTGTGATTTGACCCTTGGTCATTCAAAAGCAAAATTTCCACATTGATCAAAAGAATTTGCTGCAACAATAGAATGTGGAAATATTATCATACCTTGATGTGCATTTGGAACTTCTTGTAGGGCTGCAAGAGTTCCTTCCTCCAAATTATTGGATACTCCAACTATTGATGTATGCGGTTGGTCCTCCATGAGTGTGACATCGTTATCACAAGTCTCCTCAAGTGGTGGTGTGAGCTTCCCTTCCTTTTCCCTCTCACCATCAAAGGTTTTGATCAACCCTTGGATGAACTCTGTAAAATTTTTCACACTTGCATGGCTCAAGTGGCTTCTCCACCAATCATAGGCTTCACCCTCTAAGTGCAGCACTGATATTTCAACAACTTCTTTCCCCGCTATAGGATGTAGTAGGAAAAATGCCTCCAACTCTCTCACCTAAGTTCTTGCAGTAGATGACCCATCAAAGGTAGACAACAAAAATCTATTGCCTATGATTTCTCTTCTACTACATGGTC
Organism: Pinus albicaulis; assembly: GCA_034641835.2. Taxonomy (NCBI): domain Eukaryota; kingdom Viridiplantae; phylum Streptophyta; class Pinopsida; order Pinales; family Pinaceae; genus Pinus; species Pinus albicaulis. The sequence goes on along the minus strand of JAXQQM020073394.1, from coordinate 93,584 downwards.
TCTTCTCTTCCTTCAACTGGATGAAATGAGGAAAATATAGAGTCTCTTTGAAGGCTCTAGGTTGAGTTCTGTACTGAACAAGGTAATCACTTAGAATCTGATAATCCAAGTGTCTTCCATGCTCAACGTATTCTTCTTAATGAGAATAGGAAGTGCATGGTCCTTCCTCTTCTATTTCTCCATTCTTCTTGACATCCTTGGAGAGCTTCTCTCTGGATCTGAATAATTATGAGAGAAATCTCATCTTCTTCAACATTCTGATCTTCTTGGGCTTAGACTCACAGACTGAGCCAATAAAGTTGGTCTGATACCACTATAATATTCCATATTAGGAATGGCTAGCAATCCATGGTTGGAAAACGTATTTTCCAGAAATGGAGGTAGAAGGATTTGACACCAAGACCTGGATCGCTTAGGCAAATGTGTCTAAGACCAAAATCCAAGAGTTAGGACCCAAGAAATCCTTCTAGGGTAGTGATACAAGCCTCCCACACCTATCTCCCTTCCGAAATTTCCCAAGTAATGGGGCTGAAACAATATATGAGCATACCATCGAAATAAAATGTTATTTTATGAGTTGTGAGACAAGAAGATATACATATCACCAACAATGATGTTATAGCAGTAAAAGAGTATAATTTCTTGAGGAAACATCCACTCAAGAAAGGCAATGCAAGCCTCAACAAGACATGTACATGAAAATAGAAGAACACTGCTATTTCTGCATAAACCCAAGCTAAGAGGACGCAGTTTATAGAAGGTACTGCTCCATATTACATGATAACAGAAATATATGACAAGATATGGATCAAATACACTAGGGGAGAAAATATATAACCCTTAGAAGCAATAATACATCAATCCTCCAAAGGATTGGCTGAAATACACAAAATGGAAAGAATGCCAGAGTTGTTGGGCAGTTGTTGCAACTCAAATCTGGAACTCAATAGATAAGGCTAAAGATGATGAGAAATATGAATTAGACCTCCTCCAATGGATCTCCAAAGTGGAAGGTTGATCCTTACACTTTAGATCTCACCCTCCAATCAACACTGCAAACCCTCACTGCAAGCGCTCTATGAAAATAACGCAGTCTAAGAGGATAACTGCCTTGTTGGTGGAATATAATGAAGTGGTCAAGTGCCAAGATCTGAAAATAAGCTCCAAATATTCAAATCTAATCATCCAAAGGAAAGAGAGAGTCTCCCTCTGAAAACAAGCAATAGAAGAGGTATTCTAACTTCTCACTGCAACACCCTGCAACACAGAATTATGTTGCTGTAGCAATAATGTTGTCGTGGAGGAGGATGCTTGGCCTCAAGCCTAGATGTGAGACATATCAGTACAAATCCTTCAAGAGGCTTCTCAAGAAAGGAGGAGGAATCCTAAACAGGAATTCCATGACAATTCTTGCTAAACAGCAAAAGAATGCACAATGTCTGAATAGAGATGAAATGAATAATCAAAGCATGAATAACAATGGCTGCCTTGCCCTCCTTTTAAACAATCTGAGCTCCCTCTCCATAGGTCCCACTCTATTAGGGATTCTTCCATAAAGAAATATTACCTTCTCTATCTCTGTGTTGTCCCATGTAGTGCTTTCCACCTCATACCCTGCATTGTTTGACTTGGTCAAACTTAACCAAGCCTCTTTGAAAATGTCTCCTTTCACACATGAGGGTGTGAAATCTAGTTCCGAGGTTGATCCCCTTTCATACTAGAGGGATTTAATCCATGTTTTTATTTCCATTGGGCCTCCTTACCCAATTATTCAATCTTATAAGTGAGATTATCAAAATCTAATGTTCCAATTTATTAAAGGAAAAATTTGGAACATTACAGTTCATTTATCAAAATAAATCGATAATGATGGGTTCATCTCTCGTTCTTTGAACAGATGCCAGAGCAAACTGTGGTGGCTTTCTCGGTGAAATATTTGATATTGGAAAAGAGCTGTATATACACCATTCAACCTTGTGAAAGGAAGTTCCATGCAAAGAGACTGTAACTGTGTATTCACATTACGACAAAGATATAGCAAACCAACACATCATGGTAATGTAACAATTCGGTGGGAGTTCATTCAATGATCACAAATTCACCCCATCCAAGTGGAACATTCAAGAGGTTGAGACATAAAGCCTCTGCGCCACACCAATATTTCTTGTATTCGCCCATTAATAGTGCTGGAAACAATTTTTAGGTGTATTCTATGCAATCGATACAGGGATCTTTGCTTGAATAATTTGAAAGCCTATGAGGCCACCGTTGTTGCACATCAAACTATAGGGAGATGGTATACATCTATTTGGAACATCTACAGATCATGCCTAGTGCTAAAACCTGTCATGACTAACAGAGAGGAAACATGACGTCTTGAAACTCATCGCAATATAAAAAAGGGTGATGCATGAAGGTTACAGCATGACTACGCATAGAGTGGAAACAAAAGCTTCAGCTTCTCCGAGCAGGAATCTTGCTGCATTCCCAGGTGGATACCTAATATGATGTTAAAGTTGGTACATAATAGACTCAAGTCAACTATTCTTAAAGGAACCAAAATGCCATTTTTTTTATGAAGGATTTTATGAAGGGGCCTGGAAATGAGTCCCCAATTTGGAATTGGCATAGAGCTGTCTGCGAAATGTATCCAGAGACCAGTGCCTAATGTACGTGGATTCCGAGTCACATTTTTTTTTTTTTTAAATGTAAATGCCCACATGTACTTTATTGTTGAAAGTTGTAACCCTAAAATGGTTAATTCCCTAATCCCTATGAGGGTTATTGGTGTCTTCTTGTTCTGTGCTTTGTTTTGTTTTAATGTTTGGTGCACGTTTTATTTTTTTTTGTTTAAAAAAAAAATATGTGTTGATTTGTTTTGGATGGATATTTATTTATTTAAAAAAATTTAAATGATTTTGTTGTTCTATATTTTAGAAATCTAAAAAAAAAATAATCTTATCCTAGAAATAATACAAGAGAATAATAGAAGAGAAGATTTTTTTTTTTATTAGGACTCAAACCATCGATAACAGATCTGAAATTAAATTTCCAACAAGATTTTTTTGTTATTTTTTTTAAATAATTCAATATATTTTCTGATCTTCCTGATCGCTCGAAGCGTAGGAAGAGAGAATACTAATTTCTTGAATTAATTTTATTTCTGCAGGTTAGCATGGATGGATAATAAACAAAATCAAGATTTGCGACAAAACCTCACATTGTCTATACTCTTTCTGCAATGTCACGAGGGCATTTAGACTCTTGGAAGAAAAAGATTTCCGATAATCAAGCTCCTGGCTTACCCGTGATACAGAGACAAGATATAGAAATGAGATGATGAAGCAGCTCTTACTGTGCCACTGAATTTATTCATTTATTCATGATTATTTTTTCTTTTTCTTTTTTTGGAAAATAAGACTAAAAGCTTCTAACAATAACGACTTCTAACAAATTCTAACAAGCTCGTTTTATTTTCCTAATTTATTCTATCTAACTTGCTTGAATTTTTTTTTATTTATTTCCTAGGTAAAAGAATGCTTCCAATGAATCCATCTACGGACTAAGAATTTGAAAATTCTCACATCAAGATTTAAAATTTTTACCTGATTGTTTGCAAGGATGTGAGTAACTTGTTTGATCCTTGGATTTGGTGCAAGGTTCTTTTGAAACCAATATTTAGTATTATCCTTGGTCTCCAAGAAGTACCTGTTTATCATCTTCAAATTCCTCATCCGTAGATGAGTTAGTAAGAAATGGGGGGTTTAAAAACTGAATTTAAAACTAATTAAGTATAAAGAGAAAAAACAGAAAGCTCAACCTGAACTCCTTTATGAAGATCCTTCTGTCACCAGGTTTCATAAGTTAGTCCATAAAAATAAATTGCAATAAAAATGACTTCCTAATTCTATCTCTAAATCATCCTCCCTGGCAACGACGTCAAAATTTTTGGTCTAAAATGCGGATGCAAACTAGATTTTCATTTACTAACAATCTGGGTAAGTAAACTTCGAGGATCATCCAATATATATGGACTTAGAGACAAAATAAACTAAGCTAGGTGAAGAAATTCCAAAGTTCCCTTATAGGAAGTCCTTCGCTAGGATCTCCAACACCTAATTAGTCATTTAACAAAATGAAATCTAAAGACATTGTGATAAGTGTAAGAAATATTAAGGCTCCCTTACAGGAGACTGTTCATTAATATATCTAATCATCTTAATCAACAAACTATTTAAACTAATGAAATTAAAGTACTTAAATCTAATTCTGATTGATTGCATGAAATGTTAAAGCTCTCTTACAAGAGACTATTCATTTATATCTCAAGCATATAAATCAAAAACTTAAACTAATGAAATCAAAAATTAAATAACAAATCAGATTCATTGATGGAAATATTATTACTTTCTTACGAAAGGTCATTCGTGAATATTCCAAACATATGAACCTAATAATTTAATCTAATGAAATTCATAAACAAGCATAAATAAAAGCCTACTAAAATAAAAGTGTTCATGCTAGGCAATGGGGATCCTTCCAAGGATTCACAAGCACACAAAAAGAAAAGTCAAATGTAGATGATCAAAGAAGCTTCATCTTATTCATCATCAATTGCAAATTTCAATTGGAACCATTACATTGATTCTCCAATCTAACTTCTCACTACCAACCTATAAGATACTAAGATTACAAATCAAGATTAAGATTACAAATGAAGGAGATAACACTCCTATTTATACAAAAGCTATGATAACAAACTCATAAATGTAAATCCACTATTCCCTCCTTTGATCCACATATTTCTCAGCCAACGGTGACACATAACCCTATCCTCCATGATCTTCTCCATGTCATCCATGATCTCCTCCATAAGGTCCATGATATCCTCAAATTAGAATTTGAACATAGAGTGTCACATAGGGTTGCCTAAGAAGCTTCTTTTGTACCTACACATGGCAAGAAACTCATTCTAATTGTTAGGTATAAGTATAAGCATATTATTTTCTAATGTTTAACCATAAATCCACTGAAATTTTTTAAGAATTAATAAAATTTGGAAAAGCATAGCTATAACCCAATGATGAGGTAAACGTAATGATGTGGAGGTGGAATGAAGGTGCCATGAAGGTAATATCTGAAGGTATTGGTGAAGAATGGAGTGAGAATAGGGACTATTTTGAGGCTCAACACTTACCAAAATTTATGCTCATACAAATGGAGTGGTCGATAAATAGATTCCCTATCATCCCAAAATAGGAAAGAGGTGGCTACGATAACTCCTTCATTGAGTTATCTAATTCTCCCATATCCACATGGTCCATGCATCTTTGCAAATGTTGATATTGTTCCTCTTCAAAGCCTTCCCAAGTGTATCTCTCCATGATAGTGTTGTAGGCTCTCATGGAATAAGTATGGCTGAAAAGGAATTCTTCATGTGTTATTCATAGAAACTTCTCCTTGAGCTTGGAGGCTCTAGATAAGAAGACCCTACCATGATAATAGATGACTTCGTCTTGGACAGAATAGCACTCCTCTTGAAGCTAGTCATCAAGTATCATGCAAGTAAAGAGATCCTTGGAATAATCCACCAACAGTTGGGATTTGCAATATGGATCTATCCTCCATAGTGACGATGCTGATGATATATCACAAATAACATTTTTCATATTCCTTCCCTTCTCTTTGACATATACCATGCTAAATGTATATGTTGGAAGGTTGCTGTCCTTCCCATGCTTCTCCTACGATAGTGCATAATATGGAATGCAAGTGGGTAATGATGATGTTGGGAGAATGTCTCCCTTCTCCTTGAGTCTACCCAAGGCTCTCAGCACTTTATCATGGCCTTCTAATACACCCATTCCTCTTGGATCTATGAATGGTGCATCATGATGTGAGACATATCTCACCAAATTTAGAATAGGTGGCCTCCCAAGTGGTTTGCACAAAACAATTATGTCTCATGAGCCAATCTCATATGCATAATAGAGGGGACTATCATGTCTATGCTTCTATTGCGAAAATTAAACTATGTTTCTTGTGTGGAAGTTTTATGATATTTCGGTACAACTCTTAATGATGCAAGAGTCCCTGTAATGTTCCAAATTTTTGTAAATAAGTTGGAACATTAATTTTTTCTCATATCATCTAGGAGATAAATAAAATGGGTGAGGAGACCCATTTTCATAAATAAAATTCCACATAAAGTGAGAAGGGATCTATGGAGTAGCCAATTTTGCACCTCCTAGTGTAAAAAGGGGGCAAACACATGAGGATGAAGTCATGTTGACCAACTCAATAGCGCAACACAAGAGGGTGTAGCTTGCTTGGGAAGCCAACGCAGTTAGAAAGGGAGGAAACTTATAGAGAAAGGAAACCCTAATAAGGTGGGGACGATGGCATAGAGACATGATTTGCATATAAGGAGGATGAGGCAGCCATAGAGAGCATTATTGAAAATTTGGACTTCGAGTCTATTTGCAATCTCCCGTTGTTCAGCTGAATTACAGTGCCTTCGGCACGAGGGATTACTATTTAGGAGTTCCTCTCCTCTCTTGAGTAGCTCAAGGAGGATTTCTCTTCATTTATCCATATCCATGGATTTGGCCATAACCACTTCTTCATCTATAGCGCATTCACTGGGTTGTGTTGCTAGTGTTGCTGTGGAGGAGATTCCACAACACAATTCCTTGGATCATTTCTCATAGGAAGGAGTTTGTATTCTTTGGGAGGATCAACAAGGACAGTTTCTAGAGCTTATTTGCATATTTTGGCAGAAGGTCATGCTTCTCCCAAATTCATCAGCGCAGTCCCTTCCATAGACTGCATTATCTCAAATTTTGTCTGCAGTGGGGGTTCTCTCCACCATTTTGGAGGAAGATATTTCTTGTGCCGGGATTAGCCTTGCACTCAAGGAATACATTGGAGGTTGTTTCCATTTGCAAGCAATATTCATTCTCCTCCTACTATTGTATATTTTGAGTTTTTGTAGCTACCCAACAACTCTGGAATTATTGTATTTTCATATTTTATACATGTATTGTAGCCAATCCTTCTAAGGATTGTGTGTTAGTGTTATAGTAGTGTTTTTAGGGGTTGAGAGCATGTCCCCCTTATTTCTTGAGCTATTATTGTAATATAATTTTATTACCATTTTACATGATGCAGTGTCTCCATGTTACTGCGCAGTCATAACTGGGGTTCACTTATGTAGTTGTGTTTTTATCATGGCTATTTTACTTCTACCTTGAGGATTGCTATTGTTAATCTTGAGCATCATTTCCCTCAAGATTTTGTATACATTTGCAGCTACTATTATTTCAATAAGACGACTATGAGTTCTCTGACATTTTCAGAAGTTTGAGCAAGTTATCTTCATGCTTATGTTTGCATATTGCTGTAGCTCATTCCCTTGAGCAATATCTTCCTGAGGAAGAAATATTTGCATAGCTATAGGCAGAGTCTGAGGAAGGGCCTGATATCCTCTGGTTCTCATCCTCTCTTTAGAGGTGAAATAACTAGTAAAAGCCCTCTCATTCAATCTTTGAAATAGCCTTGTTCATATTTCCGACAAAGGAACATTTCACCAGTGAAAAATCTGTTGATTTCCATTTCGGGACATTACAGTGGTATCAGAGCATCTTTCTTGGCTCAGCCTGTGGCTTTCAAGCCCAAGAAATAAAAAATCAAGATGATGAAGAGGATGAGCTTGTTCTCATCAGTTTTTAGATCCGGAAGGAGCCTCTCCAAGGAGGTTGAGGAGAAAGAAGAAAGAGAGGAGGAAGGACCCTACACTTCCTATTCTAATCAAGAAGGAGACAAAATTTTGAGCAGGAAGAAGACTCCATTTTGTGATGGAGGAAAGGGGGATAAGCTTATAATGCTTCTTCCTAAATCTGCACGAAGCATTCATGGAGATATCAAGGAGATTGGGAGGGAGACAGATGAAGAATCCCTAAGAGGGTTTGATCTTAAAGAAAACTTTAGATTTGTACATAGTGGGTGTGAGCATTCATCTACACACTATGAGGGTTAGTATAGCCATAGTCCCAACAGTCCCATGAGGGAGATGGAAGAAGAAGGAGGAGTGACCAAGGAGAGAAGGTAGCATGGTAGATCCTATCTATCATATTTTGATGGTTCACTTTCCGGTTCAGCCAAAGCTTTGGTGGAGGAATTAGACACCTTTTTGCAGCAGCACCAAATTCTAGAAAGTCAAGGTACCTGAGTTGCAGCGCTGCATATGAGAGGTAAGGCCTATGATTGGTGGATCTTTGAAAATTTCCCTTTGAAGAATAATGGCATTACATCTTATGAAAATTTCACTAAGGCATTAGTGAAGAGATTTGATGGGAGGCTTCTTGAGACACACATGATGGGTTTTCACAAAGAAGGCCAAACAAAACCCTTGCATGAAAACGCAATGCCTCTTCATAAAACAATGGAGGAGGCCAAAAATCTGAACCAAAACTTTTTGGATAAGGAACTTTCATCTCACATCTTGAAGCAAGGAAGTATTGGGCTCTCTTTCCCAAGGAAGGATCCAAAAATTGAAAGGTTGCCCACTCATGTTGTAGATATTGAGGGCAACAACGTTGTAATATCTAGAGTTGATCTAGCACCTCATGCAGAGGGTAGAGGAGCTCTTTCTCCATAGAGAGGGATGCTTGCATATTTGTATGGGAGTCCCCAGGATCTCATGTGTGGATATCAAGGCACAATTCATGCGCCACTATTGGAGAGGTGTGAAACCATGGAGTCACAAGGAGGAGATGGGGAGAAGAACCAAGAACATGAGTTGGGGAGTACTCACCCATATCCATTTTTGGAGGTTATTGCACCAAGGAGGGAGGCTGGATTGCGCAATCAGGGCATGGAAATAAGTGTTCATCCATATGTTCAGTCTTCTCTTGATAGAGATGTCTCACCGCATGGAGGAATTTCACCCAGGGGGCCACTAGTTCAGCAGAGGAGGTTGGTTGCTTCACACTTGGAGGCACCACTCATTGATTCTATAGAGGTGGGAGCCTTGGGAGAGCTTGAGACAGTAGTGGGAGTTTTGGAGAGACTCGTGATGGAGGGATACATTTACTCAACCTCATATACACCTACTCTCATTGTAGATTATGCGTTGTGGCAGAAGCAGGCTAGGAATGATAGCAACCTTCCAATTTGTGACTTGGGCATAAGAGATGTCAAGGAGGAGGACAACCATATGACAGATGTTCTTCATGAGGAATTACTAGTGTTGTCATTATGGAGGATAGATCTTCATTGGAACTCTCGGCTATTAGTGGGATATTCCAATGATCCTTTCACCTGCAGGACATCCGATGATCAGCATAGGAGGAGATGCACCAACCATATGGAGATAGGGGAATCAACACAACCACCCCTTTTTCCTGTATGGGTGAGAGGAGATTCATCTGTGAGTCCCTCGATTGATTTGAGCAGAGAACATGGTAAGGGTGTACATTGCTTTTCACATGATCATTTTTATGGTATATGTATGCATCCCTTAACCATACACATGAAAGAGAATGCTCCAAGGAGGAGCATACATTTTGCTAGACCTCATGGTTTAGTGGGGGCCATAAGCATGGCTAATGGTCATTATCCTGTAGGATTTGGGGAGGATAGATACCATGGAAGACATGCTCAATTTTTAGCAAGTATCATTTACCTTCCCCAAGCTTGTGAGGAGATTGATGCAACACACCGGTGGTTGAGAAGCCACAATTTATATCAGTCTCTATGGCAATGGAGCACTAAGCTATGCTGGTTACACTTGAGGGACCATTTTCCTTCCCATTTGTTACACATGGCAGCAAGCATGATGCTCCTATTTGATCCCTATGATTCTATTGTTCATGCTTTTATGAGGAGCAGGGCTGAGGAGGAGACACATAGGATGGATGTGTCCATTGAGGGAGGAGTCCCTCACATCTTTTACATTGCATGTTCTAATGGGAACATGAGAAATGATATGGCCACTACAGTAGCAAAAAAATTTTATTATGAGGTGGGCCATATGAGAGGTATGAGACCATATGAGGATGATTCCCGACTCATCACATATGGGGATGTTTGGGCCAGCATGTCTTGTAGCGTTGGGGAAGATACCTTGGTAGGTCCAGCCTTCTTCTTTCCACACGATGGAAACATTATTGCAGCTCGGGATCAACAGACACTCTACACTTATCTTAATTGGAGAGATGGATAGTGTGGGGTAGACTATATGGTCTACCATGTGCAGATTTTCAACTTACCTTCTTTGCCGGAGCCAAAGGTGGATGACAGTTTTTCTGAGTTGCCTAGTTGGGAGGTGACTCAATTTGCATGGCACATAGCTTGGGGATGGATGGACCATATGGGAGAGATAATTCCCATTAGATTTTAGACTCCATTCCTCAAGGAGGGACCTCTAGACACCACTTGCTATCTTCTTAAGCATTATACCTTGCATGATGATGGCTTGATAACTACTTGCATGCTAAGGAGGAGCATTGTGGAGGATTGGATTGATGAGATAACATCACTACACTTGGAGGGGATCATCATACAGGGATGCTACAGGCAGAGGAGAAGAAGAAACAATCTATCCTTTCACTTTCTTGAGGGGAAGCAATCTTTGGGAGGGGAGGACTGTAATGTTACAAATTTTTGTAAATAAGTTGGAACATTAATTTTTGCTCATATCATCTAGGAGATAAATAAAATGGGTGAGGAGACCCATTTGCATAAATAAAATTTCACATAAAGTGAGGAGGGATCTATGGAGTAGCCAATTTTGCACCTCCTAGTGTAAAAAGGGGGCAAATGCATGAGGATGAAGTCATGTTGGCCAAGTCAACAGCACAGCACAAGAGGGTGTAGCTTGCTTGGGAAGCCAGCACAGTTAGAAAGGGAGGAAACTTCTAGAGAAAGGAAACCCTAATATGGTGGGAACGATGGCATAGAGACATGATTTGCATATAAGGAGGATGAGGCAGCCATAGAGAGTATTATTGAATATTTGGACTTCGAGTCTATTTTCAATCTCCAGTTGTTCAGCTATATTGCAGTGCCTTTGGCACGAGGGATTCCTATTTAGGAGTTCCTCTCCTCTCTTGAGTAGCTCAAGGAGGATTGCTCTTCATTTCTCCATATCGAGGCATTTGGCCATAGCCACTTCTTCATCTACAGCGCAGTCACTGGTTTGTGTTTCCGGTGTTGTTGCAGAGGAGATTCCACAACACCATTCCTTGGATCATTTCTCATAGGAAGGAGTTCATATTCTTTGGGAGGATCAGCAAGGAGGGTTTCTAGAGCTGATTTGCATATTTTGGTAGAAGGCCAAGCTTCTCCCACCTTCATCAGCGTAGTCCCTTCCATAGACTGCGTTATCTCAGAGTTTGTCTGCAGTGGGGGTTTGCTCCACCATTTTGGAGGAAGAGATTTCTTGTGTCAGGATCAACCTTGCACTCAAGGAATACATTGGAGGAGGTTGTTTCAGTTTGCAGGCCATATTCATTCTCCTCCTACTATTGTATATTTTGAGTTGCTGTAGCTACCCAGCAACTCTGGCATTATTGTATTTTCATATTTTATACATGTATTGCAGCCAATCCTTCTAAGGATTGTGTATTAGTGTTATACTAGTGTTTTCAGGAGTTTAGAGCATGCTCCCCTCATTTCTTGAGCTATTAGTGTAATATCATTTTATTACCATTTTACATGATGCAGTGTCTCCATGTTACTGTGCAGTCATAGCTGGGGTTCACTTATGTAGCTGTGTTTGTCTCACGCTTATTTTACTTCTGCCTTGAGGATTGCTATTGTTCATCTTGAGCATCATTTCCCTCAAGATTTTGCATACATTTGCAACTACTATTATTTCAATAAGATGGCTATGAGTTCTTCATCATTTTCAAAAGTTTGAGCAATTTTTCTTCATGCTTATGTTTGCATATTGCTGTAGCTCATTCCTTTGAGCAATATCTTCCTGAGGAAGAAATATTTGCATAGTTATAGGCAAAGTCTGAGGAAGGGCCAGATAGCCTCCGGTTCTCATCCTCTCTTTAGAGGTTAAATAACTTGTAAAAGCCGTCTCGGTAAATCTCTAACATAGCCTTGTTCATATTTCCGACAAAGGAACATTTCAACAGTGAAAAAGCTGCTGATTTCCATTTCAGGACATTACAGTCCCTCTAATTGGAGAAATTGTTCCATCCTCACCTCCCGGCGGTGGTGGATCATATCCTATTATTCCAGCGCTATGACCCCTCTCTTCTTCTTCTTCTTCTTCCTCCTCATCATCTGAGAATACCTCTATGTAGTGTGCCTTTCCTGCTACACATTTATATCCGGGTGCCTAAGATTCTTGGCATGTGAAGCAAAGCTTCCTCCTCGTCAAATCCCTTCAGACATCATCATCAAGAGGTTTTTTACTTTGGCTCTCCTTTGAAAGAGGAGCCTTCTCAAATTTTCCCTTTTATAGAAAAGAGGGCTTGTGCTGAAATGTTGCCTTTGATTTTGGCAAGGCATCTTGTAAATATCTAGCCCTTTCAATGGAATCTTGAAGGGTAGTGGTCTTGGTAGACTTAACTAACCCTTGAAGAGGTTCGTATAACCCGTCAATGAACATATATACCCTTCTTGCTACATGTAATTCAACAACCATAACAGAAAGTTTTAAAAACTAAGAAATGTAAGTTTCTGGATTACCTGATTGTTTGAGCTTTGCAAGCCCCATGAATGGTGCCTCTGGATCTCTTCTATCAAACCTCTCTGCCAACCTCCCTGTCAACTCTGAGTATGCAGTTGCATTGGCATGACCCAATGTAGACAAGACATGGAACCACTAATCATGTGCTTCACCCTCAAGGTGTAGTGCTGCTATTTTAATGGCCTCCATCTCCAGTACTTTGTTCAGCTGGAAGTAGATGTCAAGCTTCTCTACCCATGATTTCGCAATGCATTTAGATGACCCATAAAAGTTGGGTAAGAAAAATCTGCCCATATTGTGGTGTAGATCATGATTCTGAATGAATCCTCCACCTCTATTGTGATGCCTAGGTCTCTTATTTTCCTTGATCTAAAAAATTTATTGAAAAATCAAATGGTCTTTGAATCTCTGAGATTGAGACTCATACTCCATGAAATAATCTTCAAGGGGTTCTTGTTCTTGAAACCCTTCATTCCCCACTTCTAAGAATGTAGGCATTGCAGAGTGTTGGGAAACTTGTTGTTGCTGCACTTGTTGATTACTTTAGTGATGAGAAATGTCGGAGCCTTCACCATGTTGAAATCCTTTAGGGGATTCCTTGTATCTATCCATCCCCATATCCTTTATTTTCATAGCAATGTCTTGCATAGCTTTGAGAATAATCTTAGGAAACTCCTTCTCATCTTCTCCTCCTGATAAAGGGGTTTTACCCTTGTCTTCTTGATCATTTGTATAGTCAAACTTTTGGTGTATTCTTCTTTGATATCTCTTCTCTCTATCAATAAGAGGATATCATTCTTCAAATGACATATTAGCTTTTCAAGATGCATAGGTTGTGCCAAGATTATGCTCTGATACCACTGTAATACTCCAAAATAGAAAAGACAAGAATATAGAACGTATGCAACATTCCAAATAAATCAAAACAAGAATATAGCACTGAAATTTGGAAAATGCCATAAATATGTTGCAATTGAAATTTACATCAAGACATTATAAATATGAGCAGAAACAACTGAGTCATATCATTATAAACAACAAAAAGTATGAATGTACACAATGCTCCAAAAGGAATGCACTCAAGCCATAAGATGGTTTAAATACACTAAAGAAACCAAGCACTGGAGATGTTGTGTTGTTACTGCTGCTATTGTTGGAAACTACTGCTAATTAGGAGAAGAACCATATGCGTAAGGCTGTTAGATTGCTCCAAATAATCTGGGATTTTAACCATGTATTCTACTCAACAAACCTAGAAAAACCCAGAACTTGTTTGGCTAGATTTTAAATTTGGATTTTTGGTCCTTTTTGGGTTGCCAACTACAACAAATCACAAAAATAACACAGTCATGGATGGGACCTATGCTGTAAGGGATAAAACCACTATGGACTGATGCCAATTATATCAATGATGCTCCAGGGCCTTCTTTAATAGCCTCCAAAGAGAAAGAAACCTCCCTCCAATGAGATCTAGCTTAGAAACCTCCCAAATCAAACCTCCACAACTTTTTCCTTGTAACACAACACAAAATCCTCGACATGAACTGCATTGTAAATTAATATTGAAGCCTTGGCCAAATTATTGATAGTGAAATGTAGTGAAAACTCTTCCAAGAGACCTCTCAAGGAAGGAGGTGGGATTCCCGATCAGGAACACCCTGTCCTAAACAACACTACAATCTTAGCTAAACTGTTGAAGAAATTTATATATTTAAACAACCCATATATTCAAAAATATAATAAAAAAAACATAATGAATATGGCTACCATCCTCTTCATTTTATAATATATGAGCTTTCAATCCCTAAGACCCATTCATTTATGACCCTACTTCCATTCAAGGTGTCTCCATCTAAAATTGCGCTACTCCTCGTTGATTACCACTCCTCCATGACAACGTTGTTGATTTGGTCAAAGTTAACCCAGTCAAGATGTTCCAGCCCCTTTTCAAACGTAAGGGTGCTCAATTAAGATGCCAAGATGTTTTCTTTTTACATTGGCATTGATTTATTCATTATTAAGGAAACTTATGGACCTCCATTGTCCTTTTATTCATAAAACATAGTAGCAAAACAAAAACTAATATTACAACTAGCTCATGGCTAATTGGGAATATTACACCAAGATTCTCTTTGGGATTGTTTTTTCCATTTTCCTTCACCACATTAGGAGGGTAGTTCTCCTGGTTATATGATTGGTGTGGTTGTTTTTGGAAAGCCTCCACAAAGTTCACCTGTGCATTGGTCTACATAGCCGGGTCTTGTGTTGGGGACTAAGCATAACACGATCCCTAGTTTTCACCTGGCTGTTGGGGGGAAGATCTTCTGTCTGTATTTCTATATGCATACTAGGTCCCCTGAGTCAAAGGATAGGGTCCTCCATGGTAATACTTTGGCGCCCTATTGGTCAAATTTTGCTGAGGCATATGATGAATTTGAAAACTTGGTTGTGGTACGTTTTGGTTAGAACCATATGTATAACCAGGGTTTTGACTATTGTTGTCTAGGTAACATTGGTTCAATGAACCAATTAGACCATTTCCAGAGTTTGACGCGCCTGGAAATTCTTGATAAGTTTGTAGGTGCAGGGAATTCAATAGGATATTGTAAATATATCTTGACTACATATAAATACTCTCAAGTTATTCAACTTTGCTGATGGAATCCTCTTCGGATATGGGCCTTTGTTGCAACAAATCCTTTGAAATATCTATAGTGAGAGTTTTCAGGAAAAGGTCTAAAATACCCCGATCATCGATTTTGGCTTTACATAAACTGCGACGACGCCTCCATTCATGGAGATGGTCCGAGATATGCACGATGGGGGTTTTCCTAAAGTGCGTTAGTAATTCCATTCCTGAATCATGGTGAATGGGTAACTAAAAATATGTTAGGAATGTGGTGGTGAGGGTGCTAAATGTTCCATGTGTAGGAGAGTGTTGCTCCACATACAATTTCATGGCTACTCTTGTCAGAGTGCGTTGAAATAGTCTCAATCGAATAGTGTTGTCAATGATATTGTTCCATGACAAGTGCAAGGTCATGACATGATTACTTGAGTCTTCCGCTTACTTTTCTTCGAACTTTGGAATATCCAAAGGGAGCTTTATGGGCATGGAAGGCCATGTAGGGTTGTGTGCAATGGTGTCACTCATCAGCTTAGTTAAATCTAGAAGATTCAATGAATCTAAAAAGGGTGACTGTCAGGTTGAAGCCATTGCAACTTGTGAAGACATAAATTTGTAGTTAGGAAGAGGGTTTGTCTGCGATGTACCCTGCTATGTATTCTATTGGCTTCCCAAATGGGTAGCACTCGTCTACCCCCTAGGGGTTGTGGGAGGAGTGGTATGTGTTGTGGCATTGGGAGACCGACCAGGGTTCCCAACTAAGGATGCCCCAATAAAGGACGAAGAAATAATGGTGGCAATGTTCCGTCTTTGACACCTAAATTGAGAAAGACCTAGAACCCCTCCCAGTAATGGGGGGAGGTCCAAAATATATCTAGATCGACGAGGTCTCGTTGGGTCCATTCTAGTGTCGACTAGGTTTGGCTTTGGAAACATTTGAGAGGATAGAGAATATGATCAAAGGAAAATTTTGATCGCATATATAAAACAAAGAGAAAATAAAATTAATTTTCCCTTTAAATTAATCCTATCTGATCACTCAATAAAATATATGGTTTTTGTTTGTTTTTGTATGATACCGAACTCCTAGAAGACCTATTCATCCTCACACACTCAAATGTAACTAGGCCTTGAGAAGATATCCTGCGAGTGTTAGCACAACTTCCCGTAAGAGCTGGCGACACTCCCAGCCAGCCGAAGAAAATCCACTAAGGTAAGGGTAGAGGATCTAGCGCTTACCTGCATCATCACCTATAGGGAAAGGATGCCCTAACTTTGCCACTAAGAACAATCGTCTCATGTGAGCATTCGATTCTTGGGCTTTTTGGTAATCCAGCTAATAGTATTGAGTATCAAATGGGTACGGTAGCCCCAACTGGTACCTGCCCGCACTGCGACTAAGCCTAACCCCCTCTGAAACGGGTCTCTACCGCACTTGGGTTCTCTTTTCCATGGGCTGATAGGTGGATTTAAAGCTCTCTAAATAGTCAACTTCTATGTTTCAAGATGAATAATGATCAAGGTGGCTTATTGGATGCCTACCCCCTTCATCCTAACTTAAACTATAAACTATTTTGTGGCCCCTGTGGGGATAATTTAGTGAGTTTTGTTAAGTTATTTTTAGGTGTATTTGATTTGTTTAGTGTGTGGATGTGTGTGAGAAAAAAATGGACAAGCACATACGTTGAACTTGTGGATATGCGATGATCCTATTCAAAATCCCCTATTAAACTATGTTGTATTCTTCCTTGCTTAAAGGAAAAACATGTGCAGATATGGGCCGGTTTCTATTTTTCCTAGTTAATATATGTGATAAACAAAAGGGAGATGGTGAGTTGTGAATATAGAGTGTTCATATGCTTGCTTAGGATCACCGAAGGGTGCAAAGGCAGTAGCGATTACTTTCTCTTCTATCGACAATTCAATCCTGGTCCCGAAATCCTAGTGCAAAAATTGAACTAAACTAATGAATTTTACACTAGAAAAAAGAAAATATCTAAGCATGCATGGAGTTGGGCCACTTACTTTGGCTAATTATCTAGGTGTGTTGGTACCAAAATTTACAAAAAATAATTTTTTTTTAGAATGCAATTTAATTCCCCCCCCCCACCCCCCACTTAAGCTATGTGTGAACTTTGGCAAAATCAACTTGAAATAAAAGTAACACTAAGCCTACAAAAGGGAGCTAAGAGTGAGCTTTATCAAGTTTTCAGGTACCTCAGCCAGTGTTAGCAGATGTATTATGGGCTGCCAGACACTTTACAAGCAGGAAAAGATAGAAATATGGATGAAATTTCTCATTCTATCTTTTGCCCACAAAATGATGCAACAGGCATGATGTTTGCGCATAGGTTAGCTTTTCGTGTGCCCTAGGCACGTCTATGGGAGGGAAAGGCATGAAAATTCCTTGAAAAGTAATTTTTTGGAGTTTTTCTACTTCAATATGTCACTTGGGATGAACTAGAGTCTGCAAGAGAAAATGAGGGAAATTCAGCTCCACTCCACAACATAGACGAAAATCTCTGCAAAAAGGTGCAACCACATAAACTTGGAAATAAAATTTAGTAGAGTCACCAATCCCGTGTTAGCGTGTTTGGTGCATGGATGTATGAAATAAAACCAACTTAAGGGGAGTGGTTTACCCTCTTATGTTATTGTTCATAGGGAGAAAAATAAGTGGAGTCAAGCAAGTTACTGGAACATGCTAGAACATGAACATACTAGATAGAGAAATAGCATGCATATTCAAACTAAAACTAAAACTAAACTAAAACAAATAAAACAAAAGCTCTAAATAGAGTAAAAAAATTGCAATAATCCAAACGGTGGCTCTTTAGACCCCTCTTATTGAGTGTAGGTAGGAAATGAGGATGAAACTTTAACTCTCTTGCCAAAGGACCCTTACAACTTGGGTTCTACGTCTCGATGTAAGGATGTCTTTACTTTCAAGCTTGCCTCAGTGCAATGTCTCCCTCTCTCTACTATGGCAGACTGAACTTGTTGAATGGCCAACAACTGAATCCCCTCTATCTCAGCTCCGAATCACACACTGCTGGTATTTCTTGGGGAAATTATGGCTAGCATAACAATCTACCCTCAAGTTGTTCATCTCTTGGTGGAATTTTATAGGAGAATTCAAACACTCCTTCCCTTTCTTGGTACATTGTGGGTGGTGACCCAAGAGAGGAGGATGATTCCATTATGTGCCAAACATATTCCATTGTGTGCTCGCTTGATGTCTAAGGAGGCTTTGGTGGTTTTCCTTAGGCATCTTCAAGCATGAAATCACTATCCTAGAGTGTTCTTTTTGTGGTCCTAGAAAGTGACTTTCTCCACTCCTAGGATTGCATGCATTCCGGATCAAAAGGTGCTCAAAGGTACTCTACTCGAAGGATTATGCACACAAAAGCATTTATGACTTTCTCAAATTTTATTTTTCCTCAGACCTTAGAAATTTTTAAATACTTTCCAAATTATCTAATGTTTCTCAGCACTGTAAATCCTTCTGAATGACATTAAATAATTGTGTCTTTTATTGTACGATTTTCTAGTTTTAACAACTGGTATTCCATATGCTGACTTCATATGCACATATTGAATTCAATTTATTCTGTGAAATCTTGTGAGATCCAAGATTTATCTATTCTTTAACAATTTGTCTTTTCTCCTTCTTATGTATTGTACTATGTGAAATGGTTTGGTTCTTTTTGTTCAAGTACCTATAAATATTGAATTGTGTGGGGCTTGTAATTAACCATTAAAATATCATTATGTCATGCATCATTAGTTCCTTGTTGTATGCCATAAATCGTAAATTAGCACTAGTTGTTTTTTGTAGTGATCATATTCTTCTATGAAGGTTGGAAATATATCTATGAAAATACAAATTTTCATTGGATGCATGCCAAGCATAGCACTTGAGTATGCATGGAATATTCCGCAATGGTCATCTAAAACTAGTCCAAAAGTAGACTGAACAAAAATATCTGAAACTATTGGAACATAAGTAAATCATAAACTTAGATATGAATAACTCAGAAAATATCCAAAATATTGGCAACCTTAAAATATAAAGAAGAATTGGAAACATTGGGAGAAATATTTGATATTTTAAACACTTATTTGAATTTCAGTAATAGGAATGAACATATTGAGATTCTAGCAAATATTAAGGATCTTGTGGGCTTGGGTGCAAAGTTTTAGGTTTGGCTATAAGGGAAAATATAAAATATTATGATAAGGGATCTAACACTTAATGAAAACACTAGTAGGTTAATTTATCTCACAGGTTTGCTAAATATATATTTTCCAACCCTACTTAAAGGATAATAATTAAGGTATTTGGACAATTTGACCCTTAAGCAAACCATTTCCTTGGGACAATGTAAAAGAATCCTTATGATTATGATAGATAACTCTGCCAAGAGCCATACAAATATATTTGAAGAAAGGCCAATATTACAAGGTATACCAACAAACTGGACCCACCTAGGGCAACACAATTCAACACTTGGGGGTAAATATTTCATGCCAACAAGAATTTTTTAGAAAGTAACGTGATTTTTTTTACCAATAAGGCTACAATTGGTCTTACAAATCCAACCATGAGACTCCTGCACCTCCTTCATCTATGCCTTTACCATGACCTTCATAGTAATGTGGTGTATGGAATGGTTAGGAAATTTATATTACAGATACTCACTACAAAAAAAAATCATATTTAGAAACAAATATATCTTGTAGGGTTTCAGCAAGATTAGGCTCATTAGCTTGTGAAATATTTTTTAATATTCCAAATTAGGAAAGAAAAAAATATTGAAAAATAAACTGAAATGTATAGAAAATAGTGATGCAAAGCATATGAGAAAATCATATATCCATTAGATTATGTATTAGAGAAGAAACATATACAATGTTTTGGGGAAAAAATCACCCAAACTAGGCGAACAAGCCTTGAAATACCAGAAATATTAGAATCCCAAGGGATGCTACAAAATAGAAATGTCGGAATACATCACAGCATAGTCACAATGAGGGTTATTGCTATAAAAAAATAGAGATTAATGGGTCTGCTGATATATTACTCAAAAGGAGCTGAAAATGGAGAACTAGTCTCTCAAACACAATCCCAAGATAACCCAGCAAGGGTTTCTTGAAATACACAAGATGCAAAAAGTGTGGACTGCAAATCTATGGCTGAATCATGCTATATCACTAAATCTCTGCTACAAAATTTCTGAAATGATAAATATGTGGTTGTAACTTCTCCTCCCTAGCTTTCCTAGGGAAAGGCTTCCCCTTTCACTAGGAAACTAGCTCATAAACAGGGTTTTACACCCCTCCACTACAACACCATGAAAAATAATACAATTTCTCAAGGAGACTGTATTGTGGTTGTAGGTGACTACTTGGCCCAATTCCATATGGTGGAAATGAAGCCCAAAATACTCCTCTTACATTTCCTTCTCAAGTCTTCCAAGATAGAGTGGGGAATTCCCACATGGAAATGCCCTTGTACTAAACAATACAACAAATCCAATTAAACAGCTGAAGCATGTAATAAATCATAATAATCAAACATAAAAAATATTATGAATTGCCTCTCATGGCTTCCATCCATTCCCTTACATTATTGGTGAGATTCCTCACCCTTATCCCCACTCATTTATGAGGTTACTTCCATTCAAATACTCCTCCTTGAAAACTGCGCTATCCCTACTAGCTCCATTGTTTTCTTTGGTAGTGCTATTGATTTGGTCAACCTTGATCTAGTCTACATGAATTTCCCCCTTTCACACCCAAGGTGGCTTTATTTTGACAAATTAAACTGATCCACATCCATATTGGAAGTGATTTATTCCTACTAAAGAGATTAGGCATCTCCCTACCCCACTTATTCCTCTAGACTGAAAATAGAAGAAACATATAATATTCCAACTAGCTGAAAGCTAATTGGGAATATTACAATCCTCCCCTCCAAAATTTTTCTTTTCCTCAAGAAATAGTAAAGAAGGATGCTGCAAAATCTTCTCTCCTTCCTAAGTGGCATCCTCATCAGTAATATTCCTCCATCGAATCAGATATTCTTTAATCACCCTGCTCCTTAGCTGCCTCTCTTGAGTATCCAAAATAGCCTCTAGTTTCAAAACTGGATGGCCCTCATCATCAGTAGGTGGGAGATCCATAGTGGAAACAACATGTTTTCCAATGGCTTTCTTGAGGCACGAGACATGGAAAATGTTATGGATATTTATCCCAATAGGAAGCTCTAGCTCATACGCTACTTCCCCAACTTGAAAAATCACCCTGTATGGCCCATAGAACTGAAGTTTAAGATTCCCAACTCCTTTCTCCTTAAGTGTAGATTATCTATATGGATGAAGACGAAGCTAGACTAAATAATCCACCTCAATCTTCCACTCTACCCGACCATGGTCTACATACATATTCTGTTGGTTTTGTGTTGTAGCAATGTTGTCCTTGAGGTCCCGGAGTATATCCAGACTCTCTTGAATTGACTCCTTTTCTCTAGGAGCTTTACTTGCTCCAAACATCAAGTCATAAAATGATAGTTCATCATACCCATAAAGGGCCCGAAATGGGGTCATGCCAATGGGCATATGAAAGGTTGTGTTGTAGCAATACTCCCCCAAATGGAGCCAATTTTGGCCATGCTCTTTGCTACCCCGAAACATAGTTTCGCAAGAACCTTCCAACCAATTTTTCACTATTTTGGTATGTCCCTCAGTTTGTGTGTGATTTCTGGTACTTGGTGTCAACTCAATACCCACTAACCGAAAAATCTCTTACCAAAAGCCACCCATGAAGCGGATATCCCAATCACTGACTATGGTATTTAGAAGACCATGAAGTCTAAATACATCCATAAAGAAGAGCTCAGCTACCTATGAAGCATTATATTGTGTAGAAATAGAAAAAAAATGTGAATACTTTGTTATTTGATCAACAACTACAAAGATATATTCCTTACCCTGAACTATAGGTAGACCGGTGATGAAGTCCATGGAAATACTTTCCCATTCTCCATCCGGAATAGGGAGTGCCTACAATAGTCCTACGAGATGGTTGTGCTCCCATTTTTTCTGCTAGAAAGCTACGCATTCCTTGATGTCTTGGAGCACATCCTCCTTGAGACCCTTCCATGAGAATCTCTCCCGAATAGCTTGATATGTCTTGGTGAATCCTTGATGCCCCTCAAGTGGTGAATCACGTGATTCCTACAAAATCTTCTTTTTGAGCTTAGAATCTCTAGCCAATAATATTCAATCCTAGTAATAGATGACCTCATCCATCACTCTATACCTCTCATCGGTCACTAATCCATCTAGGATCTCACATGCAAAGTGGTCTTTGGAGTATTCCACTAGCAACTGAGCCTTCCAATTTGTATCCATACTCATTAAGGACATTGTTGCTGGCCTTTGAGATAGAGAATTTTCCACTACATTACTCTTACCTTTGACATATTCTATGTCAAATTCATATTCTTGGATCTTACTCACCCATTTTTGTTGCCTCTCTTAAAGCTTCTTCTGCTCAAGAAAGAATTGAAGACTATTATGATCAGTCTTCACTCGGAATCTATTACCCACCAAATATTTCCGTAATTTGGCTAAAGCATGAATAATAGCCAGCACATCCTTTTCATATATCAGGTATTTCCTCTCATGTGGCAACAACTTCCGACTCTCAAAATCTATGGGGTGTCCCCTTTGCATCAATATCGCTCAAATGCCTTCTCCTGAAGCATCAAATTATAACACAAACGGTTGGGTAAAATCAGGAAGAACCAATATTGGGAAGCTAATCATCACCTCCTTGAGCTTATCAAAATCTCTCTGTGTTGTGGTCATCCAACTAAAATCTCCCTTCTTAGTTAGATATGTAAGTGGTGTTGCTTGTTGAGAGAACCCTTTTACAAAATTTTGGTAATAGGTACAGATGCCTACAAACCCCCAATATTCTATGACATTCTTTGGCTCGGGCCAATCTCTGATAGCATGGATCTTCTCTTCATGAACTCTCACTCCATCTACCCCAATGATGTGGCCCAGATAATGCATCTTCGTGAGCCCAAAATCACACTTAGAGAGCTTAGAATAGAACTGCTTCTCTTTAAGAATGCATAATACTGCCTCAATATGCTGTAAATTCTTCTCCCGTGTGTGGCTGTAAATGAGAATGTCATAAAAAAAGACCAATACTAACTTCCTCAAGTGACCAAGGAAAATGTGGTTCATGCAAGAATGGAATGTTTTCGGAGCATTAATTAGCCCAAAGGCATTACCAATAACTCAAAATGTCCATAGTGAAATCAGAATGTTGTCTTGGGGATGTATTGATCCCTCACTTTGATTTGATGATACCCCAATCTCAAATAAATCATGGAAAAATACTTGGACCCTCTTAGTTCATCCATCAACTCATAAATCCTGGGAATTGGGTATCTGTTCTTCATGGTATTTTTGTTCAAATCTCTATAATAAATGCACATCCTCAATGTGCCATCCTTATTCTTCACTAAGACCACTGAAGAGGCAAAAGGACTGGTGCTAGGCTGAATGTGTCCCAAGGCCAAAAGCTCCTGAATGGCCTTTTCAATCTCATCTCTATAAGCTTTGGGGTGCCTATAGGGTTTGGTGATCATTGCTTGGATCCCATGCTCCAACTTAATAGTGCGCTCAAATCCTTGGTCAAGAGGTCTCCCAGGTGGGATATCTCTAAATAATGTGGAGTATCGATCAAAAATAAATTGTACAACTGGATGTACTAGTGAACCCGAGCTCCTTGCTTCTAACAAACATATTTCTACTTCCCACTCTATGTCCCCTTTGTGCAAATCAGCTTCCATCCTATGTGTTGAGACAATATGGGGTGGATAAGTGTGTATACCTTCTATTTTATGATGTTTACCACTCCCTTTTTTTGTCCATCCCATCTCTAATGTTTCCCAATATTTGGTAACCTTTCCTAAGGTGATTAAGCACTAGACACCCAATATCAAATTGGTGTTTGGAATATCAACCGAAAAGAAGTGATTTTTCAATGTGTAGGTTCCCATAGTGATGGTTAATGCCAAAATATATTTGGCACATTGCATGGTTCTAGCTCCTGGAACCAAAACTGAGAAACCGTCGAAATATTCTATGTGAATGCCCCTCATTTGCACCAACTATGTGTCAATAAAGTTATGGGTAGCTCCACTGTCTACCAATACTGATACTCTTTTCCCCAGAATAGTGCCTCTAACCCTTAAAGTTAGATACTTGGGAACTCCCCTCAAAGTTGCAAGAGTTCCTCCCATTGGAGAAAATGCCCCTACTACATCCCCCATGGGTGGTGCACCTCTTTCTGCTACTACAACACTGGTCTCCTTCTCCTCATCAGAAAATATCTCAATGCAATGTGCCTTCCCTGCAACGCATTGGTGGTTTGGTACCCATAGCTCCCGACATGTGAAACAAAGTTTTTTCTTCCTTAGATCTCTCCAAACATTATCAAGAGATTACTTCTCCGGATTCTCCTTTGTGTGAGCGGAGTTATTTTGCTGAAAAGGGGGAATTTACCTTGGGTAAAGCATGTTGTAGGTCCCTAGCCCTCTCCATAGCTTCTTGGAGTGTAGTTGGTCTAGTATATTTCACCAACCCATGCAATGGTTCAACCATCCCATCAATGAACATGCATAACCTGCCGGTCATAGTGAGGTCAGATACCATGACTGAAAGCTTTAGAAACTCAAAGATATAGGTTTATAAATCTCCTAATTGCTTGAGGTTTGTTAGCCCAACAAAGTGTGCTTCCGGATCCCTGGGATAAAATCTCTCCACCAACCTTCGAGTGAAGTCTGAATATGAAGTGATACTAGTATGCCCAAGTGTAGATAACCCATGAGACCACCACTCATGTGTATCATCTTCTAGGTGCAGTGCTACAATTTTGATAGCCTCCAATTCTAAAACATTGTTGAGTTGGAAATAAGTGTCCAATTTCTCTACCCAAGCCTTAGCTATGCACTTGGGTGATCCATTATAAGAGGGGAAACGGGACCTACCCAAACTGCATTGTAGATATTGGTTCGGCATGTGCCCTCCCTTTTTATGGTGATTGAAGGATCTCCTACCATACTTGATCCAACAGAACTCCTGAAACTTCAAATGCTCCTTGAACCTCCAGGATTGAGAATCATATTCCACAAAATAGTCACCAAGGGTTTCTTCTCTCAATGGTTCTCCTTCCTCACCTTGCAATGGTAGGAATGTGGCCATAGTGGAGTGTTGTGAATAAGGTTGTGCTACTTTTTTCTCCCACCACAAATGTGAAGTGCCAAAGCTTTTTCCATGGTGAAACCCTATAGGGGATCCCTTATTTCTTTCAAATATCATCTCCTTGATATCTTTTGCAATGTACTACATGGTCTGGAGAAGAAATGTTGTGATATCTTTCTCCTCCATAACTATAGATGAATTTCCCCACAAGCTGAGCCAAGATTAGAGCTCTGATACCACTGTAATATTCTAAATTAGGAAAGACAACAATATTGAACAATAAACTTAAATTTACAACAAATAATGATGCAAAACATATGAAAAAATCATAGATCCATTATATTATGTATTAGAGCAGAAATATATACAATGTGTTGGGGAACAAATCACCCAAACTAGGCAAACAAGCCTCCATAGCCCATAAATATTAGAATCCCAAGGGATGTTGCAACACAGAAATGCCAGAATACATGACAACGCAGTCCCAATGAGGGTTACTATTACAAAAAAATATAGATGAATGGATCTACTGATATATTACTCAAAAGGAGCTAAAAATGGATGACTAGTCTCTCAAACACAATCCAAAGATAACCCGACAAGGGTTTCTTGAAATACACAAGATGAAAAAAGTGCAGACTGCAACTCTATGGTTGAATCATGTTGTATCACTGAAGCTCTGCTACAAAATGGCTGAAATGAAAAATATATGGCTGTAACTTCTCCTCCCTAGATTTCTAGGTGAAAGGCTGCCCATTTCACTAGGAAACTAGGTCATAAATAGGGTTTTACACCCGTACACTGCAACACCATGAAAAATAATGTAGTTTCTCAAGGAGACTGCATTGTGGCTATAGGGTACTTCTTGGCCCAATTTCAGATGGTGGAAATGAAGCCCAGAATAATCCTCTTAGATTTCCTTCTCAAGTCCTCCAAGATAGAGTGGGGAATTCCCGCATGGAAATCTCCTTGTACTAAACAGTACAACAAACCCAGCTAAACAGTTGAAGCATGCAATAAGTCATAAGACTAAAACATAAACAATATTTTGAATGCCTCTCATGGCTTCCATCCCTTCCCTTATATTCTTGGTGAGCTTCCTCACCCTTGGACCCACTCATTTATGAGCTTACTTCCATGCAAACACTACTCCTCCAAAACTGTGCTGTCCCCAATAGCTCCACTCTCTTCTTTGGTAGCATTGTTGATTTGGTCAACCTTGATCTAGTCTACATGCATTTCCCCCTTTCA
The DNA here is from genome assembly GCA_034641835.2 of Pinus albicaulis. NCBI lineage: Eukaryota > Viridiplantae > Streptophyta > Pinopsida > Pinales > Pinaceae > Pinus > Pinus albicaulis. The sequence continues at coordinate 66,712 of JAXQQM020073394.1, read as the reverse complement.
CACCGAAGGTGACTTTATTTTGACAATCTAAACTGATCCACATCCATACTAGAATTTATTTGTTCGTACTAAAGAGATTTAGGGGTCTCCCTACCCCACTTATTCCTCTAGACTAAAAATATAAGCAACATATTATATTATAACTAGCTAAAACCTAATTGGGAATATTACATATTTTCAGGTTAAACTATTTTGGTAATGTCAAGAAAGGTTTTCTTAAAGGAATTAGGATAGAAGGAGAATCCTTTCATAACATCCTTTAGCATGGTGCATATCCAAAAGGTAGTCCCCTCGAGCTTGAAACCTAATTTTCTCTCTCTTGACATGAAAATTTTCAAAGATTCTGTAGACTGTTGAAATAGAGTTTGGCTGCTATTTGATTTAATATTGTCACTAAATATGAGTTTTTATACAACAAATTTTGTAAAATTGATATTGAGTAATTTATTTACTAGTTTTTCATCGTAGGGGTTTGAGTGTTCATTATAAATTAATTAACACTTTTTCTAACTAATGGTGTCCCATGGTTTTTTCTTGTGGAACTTGTATTATGTTCTTTGTGGATGATAGTGACATAGAAAATGATTTTATGTTTAAATAAGTAATTAATTTGTTATCTTACTTTATTTTAATTGATTATATAGAGGTCATGGATTGGTGATATTTTTGTGCTACATCCTTGTTCGATGATTAACTTAAGTTTTTTTTTCTGTAATATTTTTAGATGGGTAAATGAGGTTGTCTCTGATGCTCCTTGGGTTATCATAAATTATTTTTTTATACAACCACCAAATTGACTATGTTGCTCGTGTCAGCCTTCAGTATGAGATGCACCCCTTCGACTTAAACAAATTTTCTATATTCAAAAAATAACTTTACTTGTTAGTGGAATCATGAAATGGAGACCAATGTAGACATGTTATGGTTGGTTTTACATTTTTATCTTTTAATATTATTAGCCTTTGGAGAGATCTTAAATATTGGAATATGGTTATTCAAATTCTTGATTGTAGAATATTGCTTCAATAGGATGTGCAATGGAAATTAGTTTTTCATGTGTAAATATGTTAAAAATTGATCTAGTTGTGAAAAATAATTCTTTCATTAAAAATTTTCAGGGAATGATATTATCATGGAAGTGAGCCCAAAGATTGTACTAACCTTTCAATTGTTTCTTCAACAAGGCATTTACCACCTCATATTTTGGATATTGTTAGAGTTTTCTAGGGTTTTAGTGAAGGTTATTAATTTTGTACTCTACCCTAGAGTAAATATAGGATTTTATTTTTATTTTATTGTAAAGGAAGTTGATGTCCTCTCCTATATATCTCATATAATACAACCTCTTCCTCATTTAAACTCATGGTTGGATTTTTATAACTCTCTCTATCTTTTTTCGAGACTAATAAACATATCTTCCATGGCGTAACTTGAAGTGTAAGGGATTATTCTCCATTCAAAGTGTGAAATCATTTATCCTATTTATCATGTTGCTAATGTATTGTAGAATAACCTAGAAAAATTTCATTAACATGATGGAAAGGAAAATATGTCTCATTGGAATGGTTTTATGGTATAATTATATTCCTCTATCCCATTATGTTGTTTTGTGCATGATGGTATTACATTAATCCGACCATATCTTCATAGTAAGAGCTTGTAATACTTCAATGTATGCAGGACACCTTCGATTACATTGTTTTGATGTGGTACCTCTTAAGACATCCCAGATGATTTCTACATCTGTTTTTGAGCATGTGGATTTATTTGTGCCATGTGCATGGAGTCCTAATTTCCATAACCTTTCATGAACTATCCCCTTTCATGGAAAATCATCCATTGAATAAATTTTCCCTAGGGATTTGAACTATTCTTCATGGTCCTCCCATCACCCTTCCCTTATAATATTTTACAACAAAAATAAATTGTTTTTTTCAAGCTACTCTTCCAAATCACCTTGTTTTATCGAAGTGTTAGTAATACTATCCTATGGAAGCCCCCATTGAGTTGGAGATGATAAAACCTCAAATGTGGAGAGGGATTCATTGAGATTATAATGGGTGACCCCTCTAAGTTATAGCTGGGCTAGCTTTGTCCATTAGGGCTTTAATCATACATGCTAGTTCAAGTTGTAGCAGAGGGCACATGCATGTCTCTAGAATGGATGTAACAACCTTAGACAGTTTTTCATTTTAGTTATTTATATAATTAGAAAGTTTTTCATATATTTGGTTAAATAATAATTCTTAATTAGGGAAGTGAATGGGTTAGAGACTTTCCTAGATTTAGAACTGGGTGCAAATCCATAGGAGTGTGGCACTTTCTTTCATGCATACATTACCCCCACACCCGTGGGTGTTATATTCTAGGAAATTGACACAAGTTGGGGCCTTGGGTTCTCTATTATATAGAACTTAGTACAATAATTGTTGATAAAGTGATCCAAAAAATGGAAAATCCTTTTCAGAACTATTGGTGGAAGGATTTCAATTAAATGTTACAAGCACATAATCAGAATTTTGATGAATATATTTAATCATAAGTGCAAAAATTTAATTACCCAAGGTCAAATCAAAGTTCAAATCAAGAAGAGCTTGAAATCCAATGTCAAAATTTTGGTCTTAACTATAGGATAGTGCACCTCACCTAATATAATTCAAATTGGGCATATCCTGACACGTAAATAGCTAATTGCATAACAACTTTGGCAGAAAGTGGTCAATTTAATGCCTTAGGCATGGCTTTTTTTAAATTCATTGTTTTAGAAGTTTATTTAAGAAACATATAGGAACACTTCTCTATTACACATTGTAGACTTTTCTGGGTTCAAAGTTGTTATGAACATCTAACAAGATTGAAATATTTTCACTACACAGAGTAGTTTTCCTATGTTTAGGTGCTAGGTATGAGTTTTATTTGTTGTGAGGTTTCCTTTTGCAATATATCAATCTTTCATTTTGGTTTAATCCTTCCTAACCATGAGGGGTTTTGCAAAACTTGGTTGGTCATTATTACAGGGGGATAATACCAGAGTTATGGGATATGCCATTGCATATGTCCCTTCCTCTATGATGCATACATGAATACCATTTTTAGGACCCTAATAGGGAAAATGTACTCATTCTCCTTTATGAATTTTCATTGAACTTGCACATATTCCATACCCCAAATATCTTAATCTCATTTCTTGTAATATTTTTGTCCATCTGATTTTCTTATTTATATATGTGATTGAATTTTGTGAAGTGGAAGGATTTTTAGCATTTTTTGGATTTTTGCTAGCGTCTTAGTTGGTTGAATACCATTTGGATGAGCTATCCTCAAATCATTCTAAAGTTGAATATTCAAGTTTTTATATTATAAGATGCAAGTCCCATTTAATATCTCACTGATGATTTCGAATACTCGAGGCTGCATTAGCTATTTTATGGTTGTGAGTTTGTTTTCATTTCATTTAGATTTCTCCATGTTTTTGGTATATGATAAACATTTCATTCCCTAATTATTTGTAAAAAATCCTCCACTGGTTGAGGGAAAATAATTTCACCTTGAGGCCCCTAAAAATTATTATTTTGTAGGGTTAGGTAGGGGATGCCCTAAATATATATTTGGGATCCTTAATTTTAGTGTTATTTGAATGTAATGTGACTCTTTGATTGTGGATAAAATAAACATTGGATGGCCATGGTGTAACTTTTATTCTTATTCATGTTTAGTGACTAGGTCGTCATATGTGCATTGTTAATGTAGTTTCACTAATCCCTGTTATGATTTCTTTTCTTGACAAATGTGAATCCATATGTGGTAAGTGTTCATCTTATTAATATGAAAACAAGTTCAATAAAATCAAGTCCATTTTCAACATCCAAGAAATTTTTATCAAGTGATCCAAAAAATCGAATATGTTTTTGAGACTATTGGTGGAAGGATTTGCATTAAATAGTACAAGCACAGAATGAGAATTTTGATGAATAACTTCAAACATAAATGCGAAAAATTAATGACCCAAGGTCAAATCCAAGGTAAAATGAAGAAAATATTGACATCCAAGGTCAAATATAAGGTGAAGCCTTTTTTCTAGACTATAGTCTAGTGTGCCTCACCTAAGATAATTCAAATCGGGCATATACTGACATGGAACTAGCCAACTGTATAGCAAATTTGGTGATGACCAGTTGATTTAATGCCTTGGGATAGGGGTTATTTAAATGTGTTGTTTTGGAAGTTTATTTAGGATATACAGGGGAAGACATCTCCATTTCACACTATAGACTTGTTTTGGTTAAAAGTTATTATTAACATTTGAAAATATTGAAAAATTAGCACTACATCGAGTACTTTTCATATATTTAGGTGTTAAGTCCGAGTTTTATTTGTTGTGAGGTTTCCTTTTGCAATATTTTAGTTCTTCATTTTGGTTTAGTCCTTCCTAGCCACCATAGGTTCTGTAGACCTTGTGTTACACCAATTTTTCGCCATCTAACCTATTACTATTAGATCGACCAAAGTACACCATGTAAGACTAGTTTTACCCTAGCAAAATTGCTTTCACTATGAAAAATAACTTAGTAATCCATAATTTATTAAGTTGTTTATGGTCTAAATAGGAAAGACCATGAGGAAATATTGAATAAATCCCTAGTGTCTGGTTTTCCTCAAGGGATAATTAACTAAACCATAGTCCAATTAGTGTTCCTAGTCATATTTAACCCAAAAAAGGAAAATCAATTAGATAAATCACTATTTATCTTATTATTTTCTAGGAATACTTATTTAAAACATTACTTAAATAATATTCCTTGTTAAATTTGACTAAATCATTTATAAATAATTGAATAAATCACTATTTATTGAATTATTACTCAGCCATATTTTTAAAATAATAAATAAATCATTTATTTATTTATTATTTACAAATAAATGGATTTGACCAAATTCATTTTCTTTTCCCCCCCAACAAAAATAGTATAATATTCCATAAAATTTGGATCTAGATTTGGTTAATAATATTTTAATTGTGCACAAATATCTAGACTAACTCAATATTTTTTTATAAACAGGAGGGTTTTTCCATTCACTCACTACCTTTTGCTGCCTAAAGATTGCTCTCGATCTATACTCTTTGTCTGACTTTGATCCTCCATCATTGTCATATTTTTCTACCATTTTTCTTGAGAGCTCCCTTTGAGTTCCATTTTTGTCCGGGTTTTCTACATCATCAAGAGAGAAATATATTAGATCTGAAGCACTGAGCACATATAAGAACCCATCCCATTGAGGGGGACTGGTAACATATTTCTATGTTCCCTTCCTAGGTGTCATAAATACAAAAATTATTTAAAAATATTCTTATATTGCCTATTGGATGCATGGTGAAACTATTGCTTTTATTTTCTATTTAATGTCTTTAATTGCGTAGGTATGATTTTGTAGCATTTATCTTTGTCAAGTAACTATAGATATAAGGAAATTGGCAGCAATCTTTGATGTTAGTGTTGTTTTTTATGCACAGCTAAAGTGAGCGTTTTTCGTATGCTTGCGATTAGAATTCACACTAATAATTGGTGACTCCACAAGGGTTTATAATTATGACTATTGTCATTTTCCAGATCCCTGCATGACCAGCTACTTCAACCCCTAGGGTTTTTCTTTAGCTTCTTGTTTTTCTTTTCTTGATGTTGTTTTTAACCTTTAAAACCTTCAAAACAGTAAATATTCTAAATTCCATGTGTTTCTAGGCCTATTTTGTAGGTGATAGGTATTAGCTGCAACTGAGATGACACCTTTTTCTGAAAAATTCTCCCAAGACTTGTGACCTCAACCTTCAGGGCACAGAAAACAGCCAAAAAACTGTGACCTCTGCTGAAAACACGTTAGAAACTACGACCTGTACTTTTTGTGGGAATTTTTCTTTGATTTTTCTTGGTTTGTTTGGGCTACTGTTCATGGTTGTCTAACCTCTGTCTCCACCCATATTGAACCTGTACTTGCTCTATTTTTCTCATCAAATTAGGAACCAAGCCCCCTAGGGCTTCAATACACTTCCACCTTTTTAGGGGTAATTTAGCTAAAGCGGGTCGTTTGAGATTTCAGTGTGTTCAGCCATTTTCAAATATGATCCTGTACTTTCATATCCATTTCAGATTTTTTATTCATCCATCCAAAAAACCTATTTTCAGTTTTGTTTGGTCCTCCTTTAGGGTCCCCTCAGTTTCCCTTCAGGTTGTAGCCTTTCGCCACCTCATTTCTAGCACTTTTCCCTCTGCTTTTTTGTTGTTTTTCTACACCTATCTGTAGCAGATTTGAACTTTAGATCCCTATCCCTCTTGACTTTATATCCATTGGCCATTTCCTATTTTTTGACTAGATTTCTCCCACCCATAGACTAGCTGTTGGGAAGCTCTCCTCCTTGGGTTTAAATTGATGCATCTTTAGCTGTTTATTTTTTGTCATATTCAGTTTACTTTACTATTATTTTTAATTTTTTTTACAGTTATACAACACCTTTTTTATTTTTTCTCCACACATGTTTGGGTTTAAATTAAAAGTAACACAATTATCACATACATGCACACCCTAAGTGAAGAGTGCCTAGTTTACACCACCAGGCCAAGACTATAACATTGTAATTAATTGATCCTGCACCTCCCTGCCCTTGTTTCAACATTGTAATCATTTGATCTTGCACCTCCTTTCCCTTGGTGGTCTCTCTTCATTTTGTTATTCGTGCCTATTTTTCCATCACTGTTCCCCCAAGGAATTTATCCTGGAGAATTCTTGGCCTTCATCCTCAGTTTCTGTTAGGAAGACTTACTCCTCCACATAGGGTTCGAGTTAGTCCTCCACTGAGTCCTCATTCTGACTCTACTTCTAGTTCATCAGGTTCCCCTTATGGTTCTATCCTTGGTTCTCCTCCTGTCACCTTCACCATGTATGGTTCAGAAGCTGACATTAGTGGTAGCCCCCTCCCTAATCCTAGGAATACAAATAGTGGGACCGCAAAATGAACTATCCTGGCTGCTCCCTTGTTCCCATATATGGCAGGCCTTAGTCTTCCCGATTTTAACCAGTTGATCAATGACCCCATACACCATGATCCTTGTTGGCCTACTGTGCCAGCCAAGCTCCCTTCAGACATCCCCAAGTTTGAAGGTCTTCCTGGAGAGGATCCTATAAACCATGATCAATCTTTCAACACGTGGTGTTCATCTAACTCCATCACTAATGACTTTGTCTGTCTTCAGTTGTTCCAACGTATGCTTACTAGAGAATCTTCTAAGTGGTATGTCGACCAGGCATCCTCCTCTCATACTACTTTTGCGACTCTTGCTAGGGATTTTCTGTCTTATTTCTAGCTTCCCCTTCGTTATGACACTGGTACCGAACTTTTGACCTCTTTTCGTCAATCATCTATGACTTGCCTATTCGATCATGTCTAGGAATGGAAGAGATGAAAGAGCCTATGTCAAGCCCCTACCTTCGAAGACTGTATCTACATGTATTGGTTTCTCAGATCCATTTGGCCTGCTATTAGCAAATATATCACATCTCATTTCTCTCAGACCGAAGAAGCTGCCCTCCACATTGTGTTTAAATATGACCTCATCTATGCATAGTTTGGTTATGTTTATACAGTCTTAACTAATCTCCCTAAACTCAGTGGTGCCAATACACCCGCGGCATCCCATGCCACTGACGGTATCGTTGTAGCCCTTTCTCATCTGTACACTCATCGTCCTGTGGGTTATAGTTTCCCTCAAGGAGGGGATAGCTCCTCCAACACTTTTCCCCCTCCTGGTAGCACGTATCCAGGATACATCATGCCTCCCCCTTTTACCCCACCCGCTTACCACAATTTTTCCCAACATCCTTATTATCTGTATCCATAGCCTCATGCTCCAAATCCTCCAGCATTAGCACCTCAGCCTCCCTTTCCTTCTCAACCCCCACAATCGCAGCCACCCCCCAAGGGTCAGGTGTATGCACAGAAGGGTGTGACTAATCCTACTTCTTCTAAAAATAAGAGGAAAGGAAACCAAAACCAATATTCCCTAGGCAATCTAGGACCCAATCCCCAAGGGAATACACCTAACAGTGCTATCCAACAATAGGGAACTCATCCCAAGTAGGACAGGCCTATTCACACAAACAAACCTTGTTCTTGTTGCAGTGCCTATGGTCACTATACCCACGATTGTCCTATTTTACCTTAGATGCGGCAGATGTGGGAATCTCAAGCAGCATCCTGAGGACAACAATCCTCCAGTTTAGTTCCTCCCCATGTTGAACCTATCCAGTCAGTTGTGTTTACCAATCCTTTCCCCCAGCAAGGATTCGTGGCTACCCAGCCCCCTAAAGATTAGGCGGCCACTCAACCTCCTCCATCTAGTACCTCTGATTTCCAAATTCTCATGATGAACACTAACCAACCCAATATCGCTGATCTCAACCTTCAGACTCGGTCCCATCAGTATAATAAGCCCCTCGCCACGTTTTCCCCTGAGCCCACTTCTTCAAGTCCCACAGAGCCTCTTTCAACACCCAATTGTTCTTTACAGATCCCTCAGCCCAAGGCATAGGGTGATACCAAGATCCCTAAGGGACCATTACGTCGAAACACTGCCTCTGGTAAAGATGCCCATTCATATAGTATAGTAGATGATTTGGTGCAATCCCTTGTTGTCATCTCAATGCTGGAACTCCTCCAGTAGTGCCCTTCACAATGAAAAGCTCTACAAACTTCCATTTGCACCATTGATCCTTTGGATGATTATTTGATCACCTTCAATGTTGACCAGTCAAAACATCACCACCTTCCTGCTTCCATCGCCTTCCAAATCCTTGTCAAGATCTAGAATACCAATGTCTCCCATTGTATCATTGTCGAGGGGGCATCCACCTGTGTGATGTTGACTTCAGTTTGGAAGAAACTTGGATCTCCTCATTTGGTCCCTTCCACTATCACCCTCCAAGCATGTGATGGCCAATCGTCCCAGCCCATAGGCATGTTCTGCAATTTTCCTATTTCTCTTACGAGAAAGACTGTTTGTGTTGACGTAGAAGTCATTGATGCCCCCTTAGACTACAAAATTATATTGTGTCATAGCTACACTTATGAGATGTCTGTTGTCCCATATTTGGTTCATTGTAAGATGTGCTTTCCTCATAACAGAAATATTGTCACCATCGACCAGTTGAAATATTATGAACCGAAGTCTTAAACCTCCCCTAAATCCATCATCTCTTTGGTGGCCAATAAACCAATAGTTGAAGCTTTGACCAATGTTTCACCTGAAGTCTACAAAGACTCTTATTTTCTTGGTTCACTCCCTAGTATTTCTCCTCCTATCTATGATCCTAGCTTTTCAAATGTTTTCATGATGCAATCATCTTGGTCCGACCTCAAACGGACTAGCTCGACTAGTCAGCAGCCCTGCCCTTCGAAACCTGCTCCTAGCACCTCTAATCAACCTTCAACACCCCCTCCTCCAGTTCCCTCATCTGCAGCTGGTATCCATGAGCCTATATACCCTCCTGGAATAGTTCCTTCTAGCCTTAACCATCTCGAAGCTGTCCCGCTTGGCCATTACCCCTCCAGTCAGATACCATTTCTATATCCCCCTCCTGGATTATTTTCGGTACCTATGATGGCTACCTTATATCTTCCTAACATGACCGTGGGGATCCCGTTCTAGTACATTGATCCCCTAGCCACTATCCCGCCTGGTCAACCCAAACCTTATCTTTCTTTGACCCTGGTCCAACTGGTCACCATGACCCCTCACTTTTCTTTCATGCCTCGGCCACCTCAAAAGGAACCTACTCCTATTGCAAAATCTTCGGGTGAAGGGGGAAAATCTCACACGAAGACAACTAAGGATAAGGCCACTGAGACAATACCTTCTCCTCCTGAAACTCTACAGAGTACCACTCGGTGTGCTTTGTGTGATGTCGTCGATCACACCACCCATACCTATCCTGAATTACCTTATCTCAAGCCCATAGTCAGCGAAGTGTTTCCTCAGTCTGATATGCCATAGGTATATTTCACTATACCCGATTTAGTATCGAAACTCAAGTCTTTAAGCACAAATCATCCTTCTGCTTTGTGATATTTCCGTGGCCACTACACCTACCTTTGTCTCTGCCTTGATGACTACTCTACCTCCTTATAAGCGATCTGCCAATTTGAGGCCAAGCGCAATCAGTCCACCTATCCCTTGTTTGCGAGTTTTTCAGCATAACTAGAGGTCTTTCTTGCTCCCATTGAAATTCCCCCTATTGATGTTGAAATGACGGAGCCTTCGGCCACCATTTTCTACCTATCATCATCTATGAGATCCATGGTGGAAGACTCCTCTCGGACTTCCCCTTATGTTTTTCCTGACCTCCCTTCAGTGATCAACCTGGGCTCAACATCGGTAGATCCCTTATCTCCTTACTTTTCCATCATCCACCATGATGATATGCATGTGAACCTTTCTTCTCATGATGATGAGTCAGGTAGATCTACCGCGTCATGCGGTCTCCCTTCCCCCAGTCACCCCATGTTTCATTCTGATGAATACATTATGGAAGCGATGACCTCCCCTCACTTCCCATGGGATGATATGCACCACCGTGTGTACTTCCTCCCTCAGTAGTCCCATGATCAGTATGTTTTGGAAACAAAATACTACACTCCTGATGAAGTTGATTGGTTTAGAAATCCCATCCCTGAACCTGACACTTTCAAAGAAGGAAATATGGCCAATATCTCTCCTACCATTAAAATCAACATTTCTTCCAAACCAGGGGTAGAAGAAAACATTACTTTGGGTACCCATTGCACCTCGGAAGAAAATGAGGCTTACACCAAGTTATTTAAGGAATTTCATGATGTTTTTACCTGGTCCTATTCAGAAATTCCCAGACATGATCTGACCATTGACGAACACCATATTGATACATGGCATGATGCCCATGCCATCCAACAAAAGTTGAGACCCATTAATCCCTACAGACGATAGGTTTTCAAAGCCAAAAATGATAAGCTCAAGCAGGCTGGTTTTATCTATCCCATTGAATACACCACTTGGGTGTCCAATATTGTTCCTGTTCTCAAGAAACAAGGCACCATCCATGTATGCACTGAATTTTGTGACCTAAACAAAGCTTGTCCCAAAGGAAACTTCCCCACACCATTCATTGACCAAATAATTCATGAGTGTGAGGTGCATGAGGTTCTATCCTTCATGGATGGTTTCTATGGATATAACCAGATTGTTATCGATTGTGCTAGTCAACTTAAGAATGAGTTCATTAGTCTGTGGGGAACCTTCACCTATAGGGTCATGTCGTTCATCCTTAAGAATGCCAGAGCCACTTTTCAGCAGGCCATGTCATACTGTTTCCATGACCTGTCCCATATTATCCTTTCTTATTTATATGACCTCGATGTGCAGTCTAAGGATCGGGAAGAGCACCTCCATGATCTGCGTACCATTTTCCTCTGATGTTGCAAGTATAATATCCACTTCAACCCACTAAAGTGTGCCTTTTGTGCTCCTTCTCACCGTCTCTTAGGCTTCATTGTGTCTAAATATGGTCTAACACTTGGCCCCTTGAAATTTCAAGCCATCCTTGAGCATCCTATTCCTCATACCTTATTCCAGTTACAAAGCCTCCAAGGCAAATCTAATTTGCTTCTTCGGTTGATACCTAACTAAGCCACCATCGTGCATGGGTTCCTTAGACTCCTCAGGTCTAACATTCCATTTGTTTTGGATGAATATGCTGAAGATTCTTTAGATGCCCTGAAACATGCTCTCATCTCCAGGCTCCACCCATTTGGTCGCTGGGGTCCTTATTTAGGAAGATGACAACAGAATTGAGCATGTTATCTATTATGTCAATAAGAACCTTGTAGGCCCCCCTGTTTCCTAATCATATGAAGAGTAATTAGTGTTGAATATCATGTTTTCGGTCCAAACAATTCGTCATTACATCCTCATGCATTCCACAAAGTTCGTGACTAATTCCAACCCTATGGCCTTATTATTGAGCCGTTGGATCATCAATGGGAAGTATGCCTATTGGATCGTTATCCTCCAGGAATTTGATCTTGAATATATCACACCAAAGAGTAAGGTTTAGCCCTCGCTGAACTCATTTCTGAATTACCTATCGGTACGCATGATCCTCAAATTAATGATGATTTTCCCAATGAAAATTTGTTTTTCATTACCATAGATGAACCTTGGTATGGTGACATACTCAATTATTTACGAACCGAAAATTTTACCCTTCATCTTGATCATGGTGCTCGACAATGTATCTGACATCAAGTCCCTTGCTACCTTCTCATCGGTGATGACCTTCATCATTGTGGTGTAGATACTGTCCTTCATCATTTTCTCATGCACGTTGAAGCTTAGCAAGTCCTTAATGCATGCCATAGCGACGCTTGCAATGGCTACCTCTCCAGTCTTGCTACTACCTAGAAAATCATGTGCGCGAGTATTTTTGGCCTTCTCTCTTCAATGATTGCATTGAAGCATTCAAACACTATTCCAATTGCCAAAATTTCTCCCCAAAGGTGCGAGAACTTCCAGCTCCCCTCCATACTGTCATCTTAGAGGGTCCTTTCTGTAAATGGGCCATAGAATTTATGGAGTGTCGACTTCCATCTGCTGGTAACCACAAGTATATCATCGTGGCAGTCAACTATTTCACAAAATTGGTTGAGGCCATTCCAACATTCAACAACACGGCAACTACCACATCCCTCTTTTTGTTTAACCATGTTATCCATCGATTCAGAGTTATGAAACTATTAGTCTTTGACCATGGCCAAAATTTTCAATATGAGATATGGCATGAGCTATCCTCACTATTGGGCTTTGAGCACCGATATTCATCCTCCTATTACCCACAAGGTAATGGACAAGTTGAAGCAGTCAATAAAATCCTTAAAACCATGCTTCAACGAATGGTGAATAAACACAAAAACAACTGGCACCTTATGCTCTTCCCTACATTGTGGGCCTATAGAAATTATGTTAAAACTACCACTGGGTTTGTTAGTCATCAATATTTTTCAGCTATTGTTGATGACTAGTTTCCTAAGTTGAGTTTTCTATAAACTGATCTCCAAACTGTCCAACCTGTCATCTAGAAAACACCCCAAAACAATTTTTTTCCTCCTACCCCTTCCGGTCAGCCGATGATGAGAAAAAACCCATTTTTCAAGTCGTATCTAGTTTCAGCAAAATAAACCTGTCCATAGTTGTCATTTTTGAAGATTATCTACTGTCATTCATCCTTATTCCTCAAGCCATTCATTATCCAACTGTTGAAAAAGTGTCTACAACCCTATCTCTGGTCATCTGTCATTTGAAAATATAATCATACCCAAGAAACACTCAAAATATGTCAAAATTTCCCCTAAGTTAGATAGTGGTGTTTAGTAGTCTTTCCTTGGCAAAAATATCCTGAGCCAAAAGCCTCTAATCAGTACCATTCAGCCCTGAATTAGTTTCTATTCTACAAAAAAATTCATGTTTCGTTCATAGGTCGCACACCACTAAGAGGTTACTATGTCTCATGTCAGAAGAAATTCACAAAGATTCAGATCAGGAAAAGAGAAGGTTGTTCGCTATTTGATAAAGTATGCTTTGCTCAGGCGCAGTCTCCTTGAAACACCAAAAGAGCTCTCCAAGGGTCAAAGTCATCTATTTTTACATCTCTACAGGGGTGTAATTATAATGATGATCAATGTGCAGGAAAGAAAAAGGAAAAGGTTAAAGGGGTCCTTCATGTTGAGTTAGTTTTCCATCAGTAAAACAAATGAAATATAGTAAGTAAAGGGCTACCAATAGGTATGGTTTGTAAGCCAAAGTTGCCTAAAACATAGAGATTAGCCTCCAAGTCATATGAATGCAAAGGGCTGATGTTATGCTGATCAGCAATGTTTTCAGCATCTCCTCCGAAAAGTAATTTCAACATGCCTCTACAAACACAGTCAAGGGAGGACAGTCAACTAGGTCTAAGCAAGCAGCTACTCTACATATACAAGTCACATGGTTTCTATTCTAAAGGTTCACACATATATTTTAAAAAGAATACATATCTCAGAACATATCTCATAAAGAAAATTTTTTCCTATTTGACACAATACCAAATAGAGACATATGATTTGTAGAGAGGTGATATAATTTTGAAATAGATGAAATATCATATCCACAGTGCTAACCTCCTTCATTAAGAGCACATGGTTAAAAGCACAGTAAGAACCTGCTCCAAACAAGATTAGATGGTTAGGAACAGGGTAATAGAACCTCCTTCATTTAAAAGCAGAGGGTTAAGATATTTTAAGTGACTTCAGAAATTATAGGCCACCTCTTTCCTAGGAATGAAACAAAATATGCATCCACAATTTTTCCAGTGGTGTTTGAGTGATTTCTCTGCTTGAAAGACAAGGGTGAAAAATCAGTGGAGAAAATGAAAATTTATAGTTTGAAGGCCTATGTTTCATCCTCAACAAAGCAGTAACATCATGGTGTCAAAAGGCCTCCATTGTTTTGTTTATAAAGATCTCCTTCAAAGTAAATCTAAGGGTGAAATTTTGGCTCGGGACAGACTCATCTCAAAGATCAAAGAAAGAAGACCAAGTTTGAATTTTAAAAAACCAACTTCTGCACATGAATAAAAAGAGATAGTAACGATAAGGAAGGCCTTGACATAATGTTCCAAGTTTCAAAATAACCTTCGAGGAGATTAAAAAAATCACAGTGTCAAAGAAAACATTCATAGGAATAAAACCAAACACTGTTGTTTTATATAGTTTTAAGAAGTTACATTACCTCCAGTCAAAATATACCCATAAAATGGTAAGGGAAAGAGTTTAAAGGGCACAATAAATTACATTTTGGAATGTTTTAGTCAGAGAATAAAACCTCCCCTCACTTCATAAACAAACATGGCTTGCATTATGATTTTGAAACTACATCAAGATTTGTTAGGATTGCCTCCTTTGTAAATAAACAAAGGCACAAAGCTCACAGTTCAAAAGTTTCTATCAAAAGAAAAAATGAAAGTTTTCCTTTTTAATCAAGGTAAAGGAAACTTGGGATTTTTGATTATAAAGGAGCTCGACCATTTTCCATTCATTACTTTGCAAGACCAAGTCAAGGAAAGAAGGAATTTGAGCATTTTTTTCAAAACATTGGCAAGCTTAAGGTAGCACGGCGCACCTGTTACAATGTGTGGCGCACCTGTTACAATGCGTGCCATGCTTGTAAGGAGGAATCAGTGAAATTTCTTAAGAAACGCGGTGCCTGTAGCACTGCGCGACGCGCCTGTGCTGGGCACCCAAGGCTGACCCGACAGGCCATCTGCGTGGCACGTTCTCCATTCAACGCCCACCAACAAACCAAAATTTAACCTTTTTTTCTTTCCCGTTGAACCAATGCTCCAAGGACATCTCAAACACGTTTTCACAGGTATTTCTTGTCTCTTAGCTAAGTTCGATTTTGAGGGAGGGTTTAAAAAAATTTGAAAGGATAAATAGTGATAAAATGGAAGGGTTTTTGTCAGTTTAAAAGAAGGTCTTCTTGCTGTATATTGCAAAGGATATAAAAATAGAGATTGAAGGTGAATAAACTGTGTGTTGAAGTTAAAAGAGATTTGTCTCCAAAATCCACAAACAGACCTTGTCAAAGGCCTCTTTTCTCAAACAAAAAAACTGAAACAGTGAAAATGTCTTCATTAAACTTATACTTGTTTGATAAACTCAAATAAAAACAGTGATCATAAAGGGAGACAGAGTTTGTTTGGAAGGCCTATTACTCAGTGACAAGAAGACTGTCTTCTGTTTTAGAGAAACAATAACATCAAAGGAGGGAAGTTTATTTAAAAGCAGAACACATTGTTTTTCTAAGGGGTACAGTCTTTGTTTTACATCAATCCCTTAAGAATAGTGAGTTCAAAGAAACCTCTTTATTGATTCAAAAAACCATAGAAAATAGTGAAATGATAGAAAGGAGTTCATATTGTCAAAATAAAAAAGAGCTGGTTCATTTAAAAAAACTTGTTGGCTAACTAAGGACAGAATTAGTTTTTCAAAAAGTAAGGGGTGTTGGTTGGAGATTTATCTCAGTGATCACTTAGAAATTTTTCCTTGGTAAGTCAGCAAAGGATCTCAGAAGAAAAATCCCTCTTAAGCAAGATAGCAGGAGTGGTTATCACAAAAGGTATGATCCTTTTTCAACTCAGGAAGTGAATGCATTTCCTTCAATGCTCTTTAAATTTCATGAAGTAGGATGTTTGGAATTTTGTCAAAAGGTTCAAGAGGTGAAAAGCCATTTTCCCTTGACACATTTGTTTTCTTTAAGGCTGCAAGGGAAACATATTCATCTAGTAGGTTTAGATTTCAAGCTTTGTCCTACAGCTATCTCCAAAGCTACCAAAATTCCATATATCGGAGAAAAATGGTTCAAGCAAACATACCTAGATTTGAATCACTACAAACCCTTCTTAAAACCAGAACATCGGGATTCTTGCCCAACTATTTTTCCTTTTTCCTACTTGTTTACCAGTTATGCTCCTCTTATGAAAATCATCATGAAGTATTTCACATGCAAAGGGAGGTTTTCTCGAGTTTATGCTTACCATATCAGGCTTCTTATGCACTTCACAAGAACTCAATTGCTAAACCTACCTTTTTTCCTCTATAGAAGCATTGACAAGATGGCCTCTACTGTCCAAAATAAGCCCTCCTCTCAACAACAAGCTTGTATTTTTCATCATTCCCTTATCAAGATAATCATCCTCCATCAACTTAAGAAAAAGGGAGTTTCTTGGGACTCTTTCATTTCACATCCCGATTTCGCCACTGCTTCTTCATCTCATGCGCCTCCCTCACCATCCACTCATCATGTTTCTCCTTCTTCTAGTAAATCCACTCCTAAGAAACAAAAATATCTTATAATTCAAAGTGAAGAAGATCAAAGTGAGAAGGGGCAAAACAGTGACCAAGAAGGACAAAGTGAAGGACAAGCTAGTGATGAGGAAAGGAAAAATGAAGAATCTAAACATGACAGTGAAAATCAAGAAGGAAATGATGAAGAGCTTGAACAAATTAATGCAGAACATAGCAGTCATGAGGAGGAACATGTTGACAGCCCATACAGTCGTGAGCATGATGGTAATAAGGCAAAAAATAGTGAGGGTACAGAGCCCAAGAGTCATGAAGAAAGTAGGGACAAAAGTGAACAAGGCAGCCTTCAAGAAGTCATGCAAAGTGGCAGTCAAAACACTTATGATGAAAATCAAGAAAGCCCTCTAGCCAGCAAGGATAATGACAATCAAACACTAGACAATAAGCATTCAAAAGAGGGCAGCATATGGAAAAAGAGAAAAATCAGTGACCATGAGCATATCAGTGATAAAGTAAAACAAGGCAATCTTAAAAAGGAGGAAAACAATGACAAATATGATGATGGAAGCAACACGGTTAAAGATCAAGTAGAGCATGTGCTAGCTATGTCTCCGAGGCAAGGGGGCATGACTCTTCCTCCGAAAGTGACAAAGCCTAGAAACTATAGATTAGCAAAGAAAAATACCACTCCGGCAGTAACTCCCAATGTTACTAGGGCACTCCGAGGCAAAGACAAGTTTCCCAGGAAACCTATCATCGAAGTTCCAAGAAGGACAAGGGCTAAGAAACCTATCAAAGGAAAAGGGAAGGGAAAAGAGGAGAGTAGTCATGAAAAGGAAAGGGAGTTTGAAATCATCCAGATAGATAGTGATGATGGGGATAATGAAGCCAAAATTCTTGAAACTCTTTTACTGAACAGAGAGGCACAAATTCATGACCTAAGAGCTGATCTAGAGAGGTCAAAATACCTCTTACATGTTTTGCAGACATAAAACAAACAAATGAATGTTTAAATGGAAGTTTATGAGGCCCGAGCTTTCAAGTACCAAAGGGAAGCCTCCAAAGCACAAGTCAAGCTAGAAGAGCTTATGGGCGAATTAAATGACACTGAAGAAAAGGAACAACCAAAGAGGAAGAGGCCTAGGACTATGGGTCTCAAGAGAGCTTTGGAGAAACAGAAAGAAGAAGAGGCAGCCCTTGTCCGATATTTTCCTCTTACTTCTTTACTTGCCCAAGAAATAGAAAATAATAGAGAATCATGGCATGAAATGGAAAATAAACACTTTGAGGATAAGTTAGAAAAAGCTAACAGAGACTTAAGCCTTCAAAAGAAAATGACCGGGCACTACAAAAAGCTAAATCATTTTTCCCGAAGGAAATTGAAGGTTACACAAGAAAAGCTCAAGACGGCCCAAAAGAGGCGTCTGGTAGAAAAAGTGGGAAAAGGCACATCAAAGATTGAAATTTCGGCCTTTGCTTCTCTACATGTTTCTAAAAACCCATGAAGAACTTGCTCGCAAAAATTGGGCATATTTCGATAAGTTTTTTTTTTTTGACATTTTTGGGCTTATTTGCAGAAAATCATGGGCATCGCCATTTTTTTTTGGAGCATTCTCAGAGGTTAAAAGTGGCATCATTGGATGCATTAAATTTAGGTTCATCTAATCAGAAAAATTCAGATCAATTGAAGATTTTTTGGTCCCCCAAAGAGGCAAAAAACAATCAATTTTTTGACGCTCTGCCTCACTTATCAACAAGGGCTAATTTCTAGGTTTTTCCACACTGTCAGTTTTTCATAGACTTTTAGTGATCCGTTTGTGGAAAAAAAAGTATTATCAGAAACTAGACATCTAGGGCTTTCCAACGAGCCATCACGGGCCTCGTTTGGACATCGGGAGGTCCTTCAAAAGTTGCCAATAAGACAGGGAATTTTCTTCTGCTATATTTCTGAAGAATTTTTGTGAAAAATGCAGTTTTCTGAAGTGGCTTTTCCAAATGTGCGTTTAGCCTTTTTTGGCCATTTTCAGTTGGGAAAAGTCAATTTAATTTCATTTTTTAGCATTTTTAAGATATTTTTATAGATATTTTGTGCCTTGGGCTTTGCAAAGACTCAAGGACAAAATCAGATATTTGTGATGGGCCAATGGGCTTGCTAGTTGCTCTAGGAGGTTTTCCTTATCTTTGGCCTATTTATTCCAACAGATTTCATTGTAAATGAGACTGAACTTGATGATATAGAGCAATACATGATATTACAAGCTTTGAAGAAACACTTTGTCTCCTGATGTGGATGATTTCTTGTTTGTCTTGGATGGTGGAAGAGGACTGTTTGTTGGATTCCTTGGCTTGGTAAATGGTATAGTGTTCCTATCTGTATGTTTTCCTTAGTTTATCATACATGTTTCCATGTTTCTTTCTTGTTGTAGGTCAGTAAAGAATATATTTGAGACATTCCCATGGAGGCACCTCAAGTTTCCTGATTTTATTACAACTACTATGTTTTTCTTCCTTCTTAGTCATATCAAAGAATTCTTAACTGCTCTTTGATCACTGAAGAAATTGTTTGTTGTTTCATTTATGGTTTTTATGCATGCTAAGTATGATTCATGGTACACCCTACTTACTCAAGGCTGGTCAAAGCTCCATCTCTGAAAACTCTCTTTGAATGATTGATTGTCTTAGTTTGAACCAAGGAGGTCTTGTTTCGATCTTTCCCTTTTCCTAAAAACTTTGCATTCTATTTTCAAAGTTCCCAATAGCTCAAAATATGATGTGTAGGAGTTCCCTCTTCGTAAATTGAGTTTTTTGTCCATTTTATTTGTTTTCCAAAAATTCTGAAGGTGATTTCCCAAAGTTGGAGGGTCTTATACTTCCATGCATCACTGGAATGTTTATTTTATGCATTTATTAGTTTAAGTGTCATTCATAGAGACCAATGGTTAGCCCTAACTTATGAATGCTTTCTGATTAACTATTTATGTTTAAAATGTCTTTGTATTTCACAAACTTAGTGTCCATCCCATTTCATTTCACCTACAACAATCCATTTTACCTCGACCAAATCGGCCCTGCAATATACCTTCTCCACCCTTTGAGGCAGTCTCGACCTTATCAACCCCATAGCCTGGTTGATCTGATATCTTGTTATCTGTTTATATTTTGATCAATTTTTCCCTCAAAAACCCTAAAAAAAACCAAAACACACTTAACAACTAGCCTAAAATCAGAAACATAGAAAGAAAACAAGTTTGCATCCTTTGCACAAATAGAGAGAGCCCTCTCTAAGTCCAGGAAGTCTAGGTCCTTGGGATCCAAAGTTGGTTTGATGTTACCCTGTCAATTGGCTTGCCAATCTTCCAAATCACGGGACCCTAACATAATGGTGATCATGGTGGGACTCTGAGTAATAAACAAACTTAGAATTCCCTAAACATTTCAGCATCCACTAAGAAGACTATCTTGTCGACTTACCCCACCACTCATTCATAATGGCGATCACGGTGGGACTTTATAAGTTAGTGACAATCTAAGTACACCTTAGTAACTCTCAAAGTTTCAGTCAAAGCTAGAATACTTAAGTGTTGTCCAAAGAGTAGAATCTGGTTGTCTCGCCATCCTAACAAAATGATGACCCAGCTATAAGACACTCTTGAAAACCTTAAGGCTGCATAAAAACTTAGAAAACCCCAAAAACATCCTTATATTGGTTTTTTGTCAGTATTGGTGGTGGACCATACACATATACCCTCAAAACAACTAAAAAATCCACCTGGTGACTCCACTAGCCTCCAATAGGCCTATTACTCCATTAGTCCTTATGAAATCTCCTGAAAATGCATTAAGCAATCTAAATCATGCTGATGGTGGTCAGAAAAGTTCAAAACTTCCACCTAGTGACTCCACCACCCCCAATAGACCAAAAGATTCCACTGGTAGAGAAATTTAGACCAGTTGAAAGGACACAGTAACTCTTTCTAGTAAACAATGATGGATCCAAGTGAGAACACAGTTGAAAAATTGGAAAAATTGCTATACATGTTCAGCAAACTGATGCCTCTACTTGACAGTAAAAGAGAAAGACACAAAGTTAATGTTAACACTACTTATTCAAACCAACCTACACTTCTTCCTCAGGATGAACACACTCAACTATTACAAGACAAGAGTAACAAACAAAATGTGCCTAATGAGAAAGTTGCAAGTAAAAACATAGAGGAATGCTCTAAAGAAACTATCAACCATCTTGAAATCATAGAATCTGAAATGGAAGAAAAATATAAACCTATAGGATCTCTACCTTTATGCTTTGAGTCATTTCAGTTCATACAAGCAAATTTCCCTCCTAAGAATCTATCATAGGAAACTCATGAATCCCATGTTTATTATCCCAAACATCAAGAAGAGTTTATTGAGGATGAATTAAAATTTGAAATAGAATATAAATCAAAACATGTGGTATCTCTACCTTTATGCTTTCAGTCATTTGAGTTCATACGAGCAAATTGGCCTCCTGAAAATCTATCAGAAGCAACTCTTGAATTACATGTTAACTATCCTCAACATCACAAAGAATTGGTTGAAGATGAAAACAATCAAGAAATGAAAGAGAACCCACAGGATCTCTCTAAAGGCACAAGTGATGATTCATCATCTCTCATAGGTGAAGCCCAAAAAGACATTCATCCTCCAAATCAACTTTCCTAAGAGAAAGAGGATTATTGTAGTTATATCCAAAGAGAAATAAAAATTCATAGATCAACTCATATACATGTAGATAGCCTCTAAAACTTCATATGAACAAAATTTTTCTGATCTTTCTCCTGCTAATCTTGCATACCATAAGTCAAAAAATAGATTTGTAAATCAATTTGAAGGTAAACAATCTGACATTCCAATATGCATGGCTAGTGACATTACTTACATTGATGATTCTCCAAGGTTTGATCAATATATTGATGATTATGATATCCAAGCAGAAGCTAACCTTAAAGAGCCATCAAAGGTTGATGTGTGGGATGAAGTTCACTGTCATCAGATTGAAAGCATCAATCAACCAAGACAGGTCACCTATGACACTGATGAGGAGAGCCTTGAGAGTTTAGAAGTAAGTGAAGAGTCTCTAACTCTTTGCTCTACTTCACTTCATTCCATCAGAAATAACGTTCACATAATTGGAAATCAGTAGTCTTTCAGCTTTGATGATGACGTTGAGGAGGATGATGAAACTATTGAGCAAGTTTTCCATGAGAAGTCTTCTCCTGAAATGGTTGAGGAAATCATTTTGGACATGGAATCCTCCTTAACTCCAATTTGTAGGCACCAAGTTTCATTGAGTTACAAATTGCAGATGAAGATATAGCGGTTGATAAAAACATGAGATTTGTCACACTATCCTTTCAAGAGGATTTATTGCCAAAGTGTATCCCTACTCATCAACATGATGACCTTCACACATTTTTCAGTCCACTTAATCAAAACACATCAGCTTGGAAATAAGACTACATTGCAATATATGATGAGTCTGACAGTTCAAGTGATCATGAGCAAGGGGAAGAGTTGCTTTACCAAGAGAGTCCCAAATATAGCCAGGTGGAAGAAAGAGTAGTCGTGAATGAAGCCTATATATCAAATCCTCTAGATTAGGTATTATTCCAAGATCCATTTCTTGTTTTCCTTGAGAAATCTGAAGGAGTAGTGTGTTCCACCCAGAACAGTCTGTTGCAAAGAGAGAGAAAAATTTTAGGCACTACTGTTCGAAAACAAGCAAAGTGGAAGTGGCCTTTTCATCTCTTCAACACTCTAAAAAAGCTGAAACTAAATCCCTCATGGAATCATCTGCTTGATTGGCTTTGTTGGAAAAGAGATTTCAGTAAATGAATGTATATTGTGTATAGGTTAGATTAGGATAGATAGATAGGTGTGGAAAATAAGCTCAGCCTTGTGAGCATCTTTTTAGTTCTATATTGTTTGAAGAAATGAATCCAAAAAAGAAAATACAAAAAAAATAGAAAATTAGAAAAGAGGGCAATTTGAGAAACAGTAGAAAAGCCTGATGTTCAAAAAATACTCATTCTTAAAGCGTGCAAGTCTAAATGCCACTACTAGTGCTCAAAAGATGTCTTGTAGAATTATCTAGCCTAATCATAACTGAACATGTTTTAAATTGATTGATGATAAGTTAGTAAAATAAATGATAGTCAAAATTTGTAAGCTTGACTTATCAAAGAAAGTAGATTAGGAAAATATACTGGTTCCAGATGCTCAAAACAGAACCAAAGAGGAAAACAGGGATGAAAAACAAACTATGTATCCTAGCTCTGATTTTTCTAGATCTTATTTTCATGAAAAATAATATTTGTGTGCAACTTGTCTTTTGTGCCACAAATACATGAAAAATCAGACTATATAATCCTGATTTGGTCATTTTTCAATTTCATGTGTTATTTTAGTGAATCAAATCCTGTCAAAAAGCTTAATCTTGACAGTCGATCTAGCATAGCTAGAGAAACAAAGGAGTTCATCAGTTTAATCTGAACTCCTGGCAGATATAAGTGTAGAATTAGATAGTGTCATTTTTCAAAAAAATATCATGTCAAAGGGTTGCTAGATCAAATGCACCCGAAAGAAGAAAAAATGTTAGAGAATGTAGCTGGCTAGGTAGATATGACTTTGATGCTAATCATGCTATCAATTTTTAGAAATAGCATCAAGAAAGAAAGAAATTTGCACTAATGGATAAGGCACTGGTCTTCAAAAGACAGAGATCTAAAATTCTGGAAACCTCCTGAAAGGGAGCTGCCCTCCCCAAATGGAGCCACTGTTAGTCATCAGTATTTTTCACCTGTTGTTGAGGACTAGTTTCCTAAGTTGTTTTTTCTAGAAACTGATGTCCAAACTATCCAATCTGTCATCTAGAAAACACCCCAAAACAATTTTTGTCCTCCTACCCCTTATGGTCAGCCTATGATGAGAAAAAACCCATTTGTCAAGTCCTATCTGGTTTCAACAAAACAACCCTGTCCATAGTTCTCATAGCTGAAGATTATCTGCTGTCATTCACCCTTATTCCTCAAGCCATTCATTATCCAACTGTTGACAAAGTTTCTGCAACCCTATCTCTGGTCATCTGTCATTTGAAAATATAATAATACCCAAGAAACACTCATAATATGTCAAAATTTCCCCTAAGTTAGATACTGGTGTTTAGGGAGTCTTTTCCTTGGAAAAAATATCTACAGCCAAAAGCCTCTGATCAGTACTAGTCAGCCCTGAATAGTTCCTATTCTGAAAAACAAGTCTTGTTTCATCCATAGGTCGCACACCACTAAGAGGTTACTATGTCTCATGTCAGAAGAAATTCACAAAGATTCAGATTAGGAAAAGATAAGGTTGTTCACTATTTGATAAAGTATGCTTCGCTAAAGTGCAGTCTCCTTGAAACACCAAAAGAGCTCTCCAAGGCTAAAATTCATCTGTTTTTACATCTCTGTAGGGGTGTAATTATAATGATGATCAATGTGTAAGAAAGAAAAAGGACAAGGTCAAAGGGGTCCTTCATGCTGAGTTAGTTTTCCTTCAGTAAAACAAATGAAACATAGTAAGTAAAGGGCTACCAATAGGTATGGTTTGAAAGCCAAAGTTGCCTAAAAAACAGAGAGCAACCTCCAAGTCATATGAATGAAAAGGGCTAATGTTATGTTGATCAACAGTCTTTTCAGCATCTCCTCCAAAAATGAATTTTGACATGCCTCTGCAAACACAGTCAAGGGAGGACAATCAACTAGGTCTAAGCAAGTAGCTACTCTACATATACAAGTCACATGGTTTTTGTTCTAAAGGTTCACAAGGATATTTTACAAAGAATACATATCTCCGAAAATATCTCATAAAGAAAATTGTTGCCTATTTGACACAATACCAAGCAGAGACATATGATTTGCAGAGAGGTGATACAATTTTGAAATAGATGAAATATTATATCCACAGTGCTAACCTCCTCCAAACAAGAGAAAATGGCTAGGAACAGAGTAATAGAACCTCCTGAATTTAAAATTAGAGGGTTAAGATGTTTTAAGTGACTTCAGAAATTATAGGCCACCTCTTTCCCAGGAATGAAACAAAAGATGCATCAACAATGTTTCCAGTGGTGTTTGAGTGATTTCTCAGTTTGAAAGACAAGGGCAAAAAATCAGTGGAGAAAATGAAAATTTATAGTTTGAAGGCCTATGTTTCATCATCAACAAAGCAGTAACATCATGGGGTCAAAATGCCTCCACTATTCTGTTGATAAAGATCTCCTTCAAACTAAATCTAAGGGTGAAATTTTGGCTGGGAACAACGTCATCTAAAACATAAAAGAAAGCAGACCAAGTTTGATTTTTAAAAAACCAACTTTTGCACATGAATACAAAGAGACAACAAGGATAAGGAAGGCCTTGAAATAATTTTCCAAGTTTCAAAATAACCTTCGAGGAGATAAAACACATCACAGTGTCAAACAAAACTTTGATAGGAATAAAAACGAACACTGTTGTTTTTATATAGTTTTAGGAAGTTACATTACCTCCAGTCAAAATATACCCATCAAATGGTAAGAGAAAGAGTTTAAAGGGCATAAGAAATTACATTTTGGATTGTTTTAGTCAGAGAATAAAAACTCCCCTCACTTCATAAACAAACATGGTTTGCATTATGATTTTGAAACTACATCAAGATTTGTTAGGATTGCCTCCTTTGTAAATAAACAAAGGCATAAAGCTCACTACTCAAAAGTTTCTTTCAAACGAAAAAAGGGATGTTTTCCTTTTTAATCAAGGTAAAGGAAACTTGGGATTTTTGAGTTTAAAGGAGCTCGACCGTTGTCCATTCATTACTTTGCAAGACCAAGTCAAGGAAAGAAGGAACTTGAGCATTTTTTTCAAAAGATTGGCAAGCTTAAGGTACTGCAGCGCGCCTGTTACAACGCGTGGCGTGCCTGTAAGGAGGACTCAGTGCAATTTCTTAAGATGTGTGGCACGCCTGTAGCACTGCGCAGTGCGCCTGTGCTGGGTGCCCAAGGCCGACCCGACAAGCCATCTACGCGGCACGTTCTCCGTTCAATGCCCGCCCAGCAACCAAGTGTTAACCTTGTTTTCTTTCCCATTGAACCAATGCTAAAAGGACATCTCAAACACGTTTTCAAAGGTATTTCTTGTCTAGTAGGTAAGTTTGAGTTCGAGGGAGGGTTTAAACAAATTTCAAAGGACAAGCAGTGATAAAATGGAAGGGTTTTTGTCAGTTTAAAAGAAGGTATTTTTTCTGTGTATTGCAAAGGATATAAAAACAAAGATTGAAGGTGAATAAACTGTGTGTTGAATTCAAAAGAGATTTATCTCCAAAATCCACAAATAGACCTTGTCAAAGGCCTCTCTGCTCAAACACAAAAACTGAAAAGGTGAAAATTTCTTCATTCAACTTATACCTATTTGATAAACTCAAAGAAAAACAATGAGCATAAAGGGAGATAGAGTTTGTTTGAAAGGCCTGTTACTCAGTGACAAGAAGACTGTCTTTTGTTTTAGAGAAACAATAAGATCAAAGGAGGGCAGTTTATTCAAAATCAGAACACAACGTTTTTCTAAGGGGTATAGTCTTTGTTTTACATCAATCCCTTAAAAAAAGTGAGTTAAAAGAAACCTCTTTCTTGCTTCAGAAAACCACAGAAAATAGTGAAATGATAGAAAGGAGTTCATATTGTCAAAATCAAAAAGAGCTGGTTCATTTAAAAAAAACTTGTTCGCTAACTAAGGACAAACTTATTTTTTCAAAAAGTAAGGGGTGTTGGTTGGAGATTTATGTCAGTGATCACATAGAAATTTTTCCTTGGTAAGTCAGCAAAGAATCTCAGAAGCAAAATGCCTCCTAAGCAAGATAGCAGGAGTGGTTATCACACAAGGTATGGGCCTTTTTCAACTCGTGAAGTGAATGCATCTTCTTCAATGCTCTTTAAATTTCATGAAGTAGGATGTTTGGAATTTTGTCAAAAGGTTCAAGAGGTGAAAATTCATTTTACCTTGACACATTTGTTTGCTTTAAGGCTGCAAGGGAAACATGTTCATCTAGCAGGTTTAGATTTCAAGCTCTCTCCTAGGGCTATCTCCAAAGCTACCAAAATTCTATATATCGGAGAAAAATGGTTCAAGCAAACATACATAGATTTGAATCACTACAAACCCTTCTTAAAACCAGAACATCGAGATGATTTCCCAGCTATTTTTCCTTTTTCCTACTTGTTGACCAGCTATGCTCCTCTTATGAAAATCATCATGAAGTATTTCACATGCGAAGGGAGGTTTTCTCCGGTTTATGCTTACCATGTCAGGCTTCTTATGCACTTCACAAGAACTCAATTGCTAAACCTACCTTTTTTCCTCTATAGAAGCATTGACAGGATGGCCTCTACTATCCAAAAGAAGCTCTCCTCTCAACAACAAGCTTGTCTTTTTCATCATTCCCTTATCAATATCATCATCCTCCATCAACTTGAGAAAAAGGGAGTTTCTTGGGACTCGTTCATTTCACATCCCAATTTCGCCACTGCTTCTTCATCTCATGCGCCTCCCTCACCATCCACTCATCATGTTTCTCCTTCTTGTAGTAAATCTACTCCTAAGAAACAAAAATCTCCTATAACTGAAAGTGAAGAAGAGCAAAGTGAGAAGGAGAAAAACAATGACCAAGAAGGACAAAGTGAAGGACAAGGTAGTGATGAGGAAAGTGTTATGCCCAATTTTTGGTCATCTAACCTTATATTAGATGGACCCAAGTACACCATGTAAGACCAGTTTTACCCCAAGTAAAACTGCTTCCACTATGTTAATTAGGAAACCCCAAAAGGGAATATTAAACAAACCCATATTTGTTTGATTTTCCCCAAGGAATAATTAATTAAACCATAATTTAATTATTATTCCCAGTCATGTTGAACCCAAAAACAAAGAAATTAATGAGATAAACCCATAGTTATCTTATTATTTTCTAGGAATAATTATTTAAATCTTATTTAGATAATATTCCTTGTTAAAGATGACCAAATCAACCACCATTAATTAAATAAATCATTATTTATTTGATTATATCCCAACCACTTCCTTAAAAAGATAAATAAATCATTTATTTATTTATTTTTCACTAATCAAGGGATTTGACCCAAGTCAAACACCCTTTTCCTCCAACAAATAATAATAAAATATTCCATAGAGGTGGATCTAGATTTGGTTAACATTATTTTAATCATGCACCAAGATCTAGAATGACCCAATATTTTGCTATAAATAGGAGGGTTTTCCCCATCATTCTTCACCTTTTGTTGCCTACTAGATCACTCTGGATCTATACACTTGGTCTCATTTCCATCATTTTCTCCCATTGAGCTCTATTTTCTGCATTGGGTTTTCTACATCTACAAGAGAGAGAAAGCTTAGATCTGAAGTGCTGAGGACTACAAAGAACCCATCCCATTGAGGAGAGTTGGATACACCTTCTTGTTTTCCTCCCAGGTGCCCTGTAATATAAAAATTCATTCAAAAATCGTGTTCTTGTCTTGTCTGTTGGATGCATGGAGCAAACTCTTTACTTTACTGCTTAATGTCTTTCCATTTATAGATCTGTTTGTTGCAGCATTTTAACCACTAATCGCAGATCTGAAGATGTTTGGCAGCCTCTATTGTTGTTAGGGCTATTAGTTATGCGTAGCTAAAGTGGTTCTTTTTCGTACACTTCGACGAAGAATTCATACCAACAAATGGCGACTCCACACGGGTTTTAAATTACGACCGCTGTCGTTTTTCATATTCCTGCATATCCAGCTACTTCAGGCCCTAGGGCTTCTTTTCAGCTGCTTAGTTTTCCTCTTTTTATGTCATTTTTCTCACATAAAACCCTAAAACTTAAAATTTCTAACTTCCGTGTGTTTCTGGCCCTATTACAGTGTTGCATAAGCACCAAATGTTAACCGAGACGGGGCAATCCCTTTCCGAAAAACTGGCCACCGAGACAATCGAATGGGGGCGTCATAATTTTTTGGCCCTAAACCGCGACTTCCGGACCTCCGTGCCGCACTTCCCTTAGCCCTCGTTTTCTCGCGACCGCACTCGCATCGTCGAAACTGCGACCGCTTTTCCTCTTCCGGTGCGCATTTTTTCTCGCAATTTTTCCGGGTTTCGCAGGAGCACTACCCATTCCGCCCGCCTCACCGCCCGACCAAGATCCTGATTTTTTTTACCTATCTATAAACTCAAATTTCTTAGGGATTTAGTACCCTCCACTTTTTGTGGAAGAGTTTTAGCTGTTTCAGCCGTCGGTTTCAGAGCTTCAGCCCCCTCTTTTCCAGATCTGTTACCTCCCTTTCAGATCCATTGAAATCAGCCTTTTTTCCTTTCAAATCACCTCTTGTCGTTTTGTTTGGACCTCCTTTTGACGGCCTCCGCCTCACCCCCTCCGGTTTTTGCTGATTTCCTTCCCTTTTCCAGCCACCTTGCCTCTGTCTCTTGGTTGTGATCTGCACCCCTTTCCTGCAGCCTTGTTCTCCAGATCCCTGTCCCTTTTGACCCTAGATCTGTCGAGCTCTTTTTATGTGTGTTTCGACTTGGTTTTTGCCCTCTTTTAGAGTAGTTTTGAGAGGCCCGCCTCTTTGGGTTAGATTGATGCATTGTTAGCTGTTAAATGTTCTGTCTTTTCAGCAATCTATATTGTTCTATGCAGATTTCTTTTCAGTTACGCAGCACACTTTTTCTTGCTCTCAAAATGAAAAGGGTTTAAAAATTAAAATTAACGCACGCCACACACTGACTCTAAGTGAAGAAGCGCCTGGTTAACACCGCCTGGCAAAGACTCTAAAATCAATTGTCACTGCACCTTTTCTGCCCTTGACCGTAATTGATTCTGCCCCCTTTTGCCCCTGTCGGTTTCCTTCTTCCTGTCATCATTGTGCCCCCAAGGAGCCTTTCCCAGAGACTTCTTGGCCTTCACCCTCAGTTTCCGGTTGATCGACCTGCTCCGCACCACCGTCGTCGAGCCAGTCCACCTTCGAGTCCGCACTCCGACTCCTCCCCTGATTCATCGGGCCCTCCTTCTCCTCCCGGTTCTCCTGCCCCCTTCACCATGTCTGGTCCAGGGCCTAACGCTAGCGGTTCTCCGGGCCCCAATGCCGGCCCTACTACTAGCGGAACCGCCACAGGAACTACCCCGGCCACCCCTGTGCTGCCGTACATTGCAGGCCTCAGCCTCCCCGATTTCCATCA
This sequence comes from Pinus albicaulis, assembly GCA_034641835.2. Classification (NCBI taxonomy): domain Eukaryota; kingdom Viridiplantae; phylum Streptophyta; class Pinopsida; order Pinales; family Pinaceae; genus Pinus; species Pinus albicaulis. The sequence continues at coordinate 36,514 of JAXQQM020073394.1, read as the reverse complement.
GTTGATCAATGACCCCATTCACCACAATGCTAACTGGCCCGCTATGCCAACCAAGCTCCCCTCATACATCCCTAAGTTTGAGGGCCTTAATGGAGAAGATCCAACCAACCATGTCCGATCTTTCCATATGTGGTGCTCCTCCAATTCCATTACCGATGACTCCATCCGTCTTCGTTTGTTCCAACGCACGCTTACCGGCGAAGCTTCTAAATGGTATGTTGAACAAGCCACCTCTACCCATACCACCTTTGAGACTCTTGCCCAAGCCTTTTTTTCGTACTTCCAGCTCCCCCTCCGATACGATACTGGCACGGAGCTCTTGACTTCCTTTAAGCAAGCCTCTTCAACACGCCTTTCCGCCCATGTTCAGGAATGGCGACGAAGACGGAGCTTATGTCGAGCCCCTCCCTTCGAAGATCGGGTTTACATGGACTGGTTCCTGTGCACCCTTCCCGCTCCCATCGGCAAAGATGTCGCCTCCCATTTTCCTCAAACTGAAGAAGCCGCCCTCCAAATAGCTTTGAAATATGACCTGATCTACGCTCAATCTGGTTATGTTTATACCGTTCTTCCTGACATCCCTAGGCCCGGTGGCGCTAACGCCCCGGGGGCATCTCATTCCGCCGACGGTATCGTTGGAGCCCTTTCCCATCCATACGCTCAACCTCCTATGGGCTATGGTATCCCTCAGGAAGGGGCCAGCTCCTCCGGCACTTTTTCCCCTCCCGGTAACATGTATCCAGGATACGGCACGCCTCCTCCTTTTGCCCAACCTCCTGCTTACCCTAATGTTTCCCACCCTACCTATTACCCTTATCCGCAGCCTGGTGCGCCAACCTCCAAAGAGTGCCTCGTCTCTCCTCCCCCGGCTCTCAACCCCGAAGAATAAACACTCATGTACCCCCCCAGCAGGCTTGCACAAATAGTATGATTAATCCCCCTTCTTTCTCAAAGAAGTGAGAGGCAATTAAAATCAATCGCTCGGTACCCGAGGACCCACCCGGCAGGGACCCTGTTAATTTAAGAATTGCACATTTATACCACCACCATACGACAAAGCGTCACACCAACAAGCTACATGTTCACGGTGTGTTTATGGTCATTACACCCACGATTGTCCCCTCTTACCCCAGATGTGGAAAATGTGGGAGTCTCAAGCCACATTGTGCGGACAGCACACCTCCCCTCATGCTCCTCCTAATGTGGCCACTACCCAGCCAGCTGTGTTTACTGATCCTTTCCCTCAGCAAGGATTCATGGCTACCCAACCGCCCGACAACCGTAGTCGTTCCTCCTTTCTCGTTCCTTCCGATTACCGTATCCTTATGATGAAATCATCCCAACCCTCCTGCCTATTCTTCACCTTCAAACCCCTGTCACAAGATTTCAAGCTTCCTCGCTCCGTCGCTCGAGCCCTCTTTCAAAGTTCTGCTGCAGCTCTTTCGACATCCAGTGGCCCCTTACATATCCCTCAACCTAAAGTTGAGGTTCATACCAAGATTCCTAAGGGACCATTACGCCGAAATGCTGCTTCTGGTCGAGCTGCTCATTCGTATAGCATAGTAGATGATTTGGCACAATCTCCTGCTGCCATTTCCACACTGGAACTCCTCCAGTCGTGCCCTTCCCAAAAGAAGGCTCTATTATCTGCCGTGGGTGCTGTAGATCCTGCTGATGACCAAATGATTGTTTTCGACGCCACTCAATCGGACCATCCTCCCCTTCCTCCTTCCGTCGCCTTCCAAATCTCAGTCAAAATACGGAACGCCATCGTTTCCCGGTGTATAATTGACGAGGGGGCATCCACCTGCGTGATGTCCGCTTCGGTTTGGAAGCAACTCGGATCCCCTGAGCTGGCCCCTTCCACGATCACCCTTAGAGCGTGGGACGGTCATGCCTCCCAGCCCATTGGCTTGTTTCGTAATTGCCCTATCACCCTCGCCGGTAAGACTTTTTGCGTTGACGTCGAAGTCATTGACACCCCACTCGACTACAACATTCTTTTGGGGCGGAGCTACACCTATGCTATGTCTGCTGTCCCATCCGCGGTCTTTCGCAAGATGTCTTTCCCCCATAATGGAAAGATAGTCACCATTGACCAGTTGACATATCATGAGCCTCCCTCTCAGACCTCCCCTGAGACCATCATCTCTTCTGTAGCCAACAAGAAAACCGTCGATTCCCTGACCAATGTCTCCCCTGGCGTTTACAAGGACTCCTCCCTGCTTGGAACTTTTCCTTGTCTTCCCCCTCCTCCTATCCCTGATCCCAGCTTGTCAAATGTTTGCATGATGCAATCATCTCAGGCCACCCTCAAACAGCCTGCTTCGGCTAGTCCGCAACCGCCCCTTCGCCCTCCGCAACCCGCTCCTAGCCATACTTCTCCGCCAACCGGACCTCCTCCTTCTGGCCTTCCTCCTACAGCTGGTATCCCCGAACCCCTTTACCCCCCTGGCTCGGTTCCCCCTGGCCTTAACCATCTCGGAGTCGTCCCTCCTGGCCATTACCCTGCTGGACAGATTCCCTTCCTGGCTCCCCCTCCCGGAGTATTTTCTGTCCCCGTCATGGCCACCCTCTCTCTCCCTAATCTATCCATCGGCCTCCCCGTCTGGTACATTGACCCTCCAGCCGCTACCCCTCCCGATCACCCCAAACCTTACCTTGCTTTGGCACCGGTTAAACCGGTCCCCCTCACCTCTTCCGGGCCCCCCGCACCTCCACAGAACCCTGTGGTGCCAACCCCTGGAAAGAAAGGCAAAGCTCGTAAGGGGGCAACCAACCAGGACCAGGCCGCCCCGACAACTCTTACCTCCCCACGACCACCAAAGCCCGCCATCCAATGCGCTTTGTGTGATATCGTCGGTCACGCCACTCGCATGTGTCCTGAATTGCCGCACCTCAAGCTTCTGGTCAACGAGACATTCCCCGACTCTGATATCCCAGAAGTCTATGTCACTATCCCCGACTCTATCCCGAAACTCAAACACTTGCGCACAAACCACCCTTGTGCCTTGTGCGATTTTCACGGCCATTACACCCACCTCTGTCCCCACCTTGACGAGTATCGTGCCTCCTTGGACATGTACCGCCAATTCAAGGCCACTTCGATCGGACCAGAGGGCATTCCTACTCCCATTCACATTCCTCCTCCCACTGTCGAGCCAACGGAGCCCTCAACCACCATTTTCTACCTGTCATCATCCTTGCGAGATAGTTCACTGGCCATTCAACCTACCGATCCTCTCAACTCCTCCGCTGGCCTTGGATCTGTTGATATCGCCCATCTGAGCCCTTCTCCTCATGATGACCCGTCCCACACCACTACTTCCTCGGGTGACCCATCTTCCTCCAGTCTTCCCATCTTCCACTCTGATGAAGACATTATGGAAGCCATGACCAATCCCGACTTTCCCTGGGACGATATGCACCATCGCGCATATTTCCTCCCACAGCAGTCCCATGACCAATATGCTGTGGAAACCAAAGACTTCATTCCTCATGCAGTCGATTGGTTCAAAAACCCTATCCCTGCCCCTGATGCTTTCGAAGAAGGAAACATGGCCAATGTCTCGCCTACCATCAAAATTGACATTTCAGTCAAACCAGGCATCGAAGAATACATCACCTTGGGTGCCTAATGCACCCCGGAAGAGATTGAAGCTTACACCAAGCTTTTCAAAGAATTCCGCGATATCTTTGCCTGGTCCTATTCTGAAATGCCCGGACTCGATCCTGCCATTGTCGAACATCATATCGACACATGGCCTGACGCCAAACCAGTCCGACAAAAGATGAGACCCATTCATCCTTCCCGACGTGACGCTATCAAAGCCGAAATCGATAAGCTCCAGCAGGCTGGTTTCATTTACCCCATTGAATACACCACTTGGGTGTCTAACCCAGTTCCCGTTCTCAAGAAACAAGGCACCATTCGTGTCTGCACGGACTTTCGCGACTTGAACAAATCTTGTCCCAAAGACAACTTCCCCACACCGTTCATCGACCAAATCATTGACGAGTGTGCGGGGCATGAGGTCCTATCCTTTATGGATGGTTTCTCCGGATACAACCAAATTGCTATCCATCCTGCTGATCAACTAAAAACCGCGTTCATTAGTCCGTGGGGAACTTTTGCTTACCAGGTCATGCCCTTCGGCCTTAAAAACGTCGACGCCACCTTTCAACGGGCCATGTCTTATTGCTTCCACGACTTATCTCATATTATCCTTGCCTATTTATACGACCTCACAGCGCGTTCTAAGCATCGGGCGCAACACCTGCACGATCTGCGCACCATTTTTCTCCGATGTCGCAAGTATAATATCTGCCTTAACCCGTTGAAATGTGTTTTTTGCGTTCCCGCTGGCCGTCTCCTAGGCTTCATCGTGTCTAAGGACGGTATCACTCTTGACCCTTTGAAAGTTCAAGCCATTCTTGAACTCCCCATTCCGCGTACCCCCCGCCAGCTCCAAAGCCTCCAAGGCAAAGCTAATTTTCTTTGTCGGTTCGTCCCTGACTATGCCACCACCGCACACGGGTTCCTTCGACTCCTACGCTCTCACATCCCATTTGTTTGGGATACCTATGCTCACGAGTCTTTCGATGCCCTCAAGCAGGCTCTCACATCTGCTCCCTTAATTCGCCCTCCCGACTTTAATCGAGACTTCATCCTATATATCTCCGCTTCCACCTATTCGGTCGCTGGAGTCCTTATCCAAGAGGATGACCATGGCATTGAGCATGTGATCTACTATGTCAGCAAGAACCTTGTGGGACCCCCTGTCTCATACTCCTATGACGAGAAATTAGCGCTGGCTGTCGTGTTCTCAGTCCAAAAACTTCGTCATTATATACTCCTGCACTCCACCAAGGTTGTGACAAATTCCAATCCTATGGCTTTCCTATTGAGTCGTCGTATCCTCACTGGGAAGTACGCCCGTTGGGTCGTTATTCTTCAAGAATTCGACCTTGAATTTGTCACCCCAAAAAGTGAGAAAGGCTTAGCCCTCGCTGAGCTCATTTCTGAACTACCTACCGGATCGCAAGACCCTCCCGTTAATGACGATTTCCCTAATGAACACCTGTTTGCCATTACTTATGATGACCCGTGGTACGGCGATATTCTTACTTATTTGCGAACCCAAAAGTTTGCCCTCCACCTTGACCGTGAGGCTCGCCGACGTATCCGACACCAGGCCCCCCGATACCTTCTTATCGGTGACGACCTCTATCGTCGCGGGATTGATACTGTCCTTCGTCGTTGCCTCACACACGCTGAAGCTGAACAGGTCCTTAATGCCTGCCATAGCGGTGCTTGCGGTGGCCACCTCTCCGGTCTTGCTACTGCCCAAAAAATAATGCGCGCCGGGTATTTTTGGCCTTCCCTCTTCAGTGATTGCATCGAGGCAGTCAAACACTGTCCCAGTTGCCAACATTTCGCCCCTAAGGCGAGAGCTCCACCAGCTCCCCTCCATCCGGTCGTCTCCACTGGTCCCTTTTGTAAATGGGCCATCGACTTTATGGAGTGTCGCCCACCATCCTCTGGTAGCCACAAGTATATCATCGTGGCGGTCGACTATTTCACCAAATGGGCCGAGGCCATGCCAACGTTCAACAACACGGCAGCTACCGCGGCTCTCTTTTTCTTTAACCATGTTATAGCTCGCTTCGGGGTTCCCAAGCAACTGGTCTCTGATCACGGCAGACATTTTGAAGATGAGATCTGGCGTGAGCTATCCTCACTGTTGGGTTTTGAGCACCAATATTCCTCCTCCTATTACCCCCAAGGTAACGGCCAAGTCGAAGCAGTCAACAAAATCCTCAAGACTATGCTTCAACGAACAGTGAATAAGCACAAAACCAACTGGCATCTCATGCTCTTTCCTGCCTTATGGGCCTATCGAACCTCTGTCAAAACCGCCACCGGGTTCACCCCTTTCCACCTCGTTTTTGGCGAGGAGGCAGTTTTATCGATCGAGTGTGAAATTCCTTCTCTGCAACTAGCCGTTGAACTTCTCCCTGACACCCAACCGCTAGAACAACGACTTATCATGCTTGAGCGTGCCTCCGAAGACCGCCGTATTGCCTTGCAAACCATGGAAGCGGCCAAAAAACGCACCAAAGCTCAGTATGACCGAAAAGTCCAACCTCGCACTTTTCATGAAGGCGACCTTGTTCTAGTCTATGACCAGGCCCATGATGTCCTGGGTCATGGGAAGTTTGACTCATTATGGCTAGGTCCTTACATCATTAGTAAGGATCTTGGCAAAGGGGCATACCTCTTAGAGGATTTTGAAGGTCATCCCCTTCCTAACCCTCGCAATGCACTCTATCTTAAGAAATATTACCCTTAGCATTTCCCCTCGGAAATGCATGTTTTATTTTCTTTTTGATAGCCAACATCTGTTGTTTCATTTTTCCTACTTCACCAGGACCCATTTCGTCCACGCGAAGTTACCTCACCTTCATTTTAAATCGAATTTCCTCACCTACGCCCCTTGTAATGGGGGCACCATACTGCCCCCTTACTTGTCCATGTTCGTGATGATTTTCGTCATGAGTGCCCACCTTGTACTCATGTTTCCATGGTCCCCCATTGGGGCCTTTACTGTGTGGCAGCACTATCGTTTCACCCTTGTTTAGAGCATCCAATTTGAGTCATCATCGCATTCATGGAGTCTATCCTGCGTACCTTTGTACCCCACCATAACCCTCCTTCCGTTATTGCTTGGTTCCTCTCTTGTGTCGCATATCATGACCTTCAGCCTCACTGTCCCCTATCCCTTCTGATATCGTGTCAGTCGCTGCCATGTCATTCATGCCCTTTATGCTCTAACAAGGGAAGTCGTCCATTCGCCACCCCATCCTTTCCATTCCGCCATCATCATTAGTGTCAGTCTGTCCGTCGCTCTACTATTTTCTCTCGTGCCTTCGTTGAGGATCTCTCATTGCCTCACCTATGGCGGACCTCCTTCTGTCGACATCAGCTCATTCATTCCAGAAGCCAGGTCTAGAGGGCGGTGTACCTTGGTTCCAGCTTCCACTATCGTTCGGTGCCTCGGATCAGGCAAAGGGATCTCTTCTTCCCCTTTGACTTGATTATTTCTCCAGCTCCTTTCAGCATGATCGAGATCCGTATACTCGATGGTTCAGTGATCCAGCAGCAGCTCTTGATGGTTCCCGGGTGTGCGTGAGATGTCTCAGCCCTCATGAGGGGGTGGCCCTGTAGGTAGCCCCCCACATGCCCGGATGACCTCTTCTTTGCAGCCTTCGATACCGCTCCAGATTTTGATGATGTTGGCCTTAGCCACTTGCAGCACCTCTTTGATTTGCATGTATCAGTCAGATTTTGTGAGTCCTTCCCCATTTACGGGGGGCATTTGGGTTGTATTTATCTCATGTACTCAGATATTATTGTACTAGTCCTGGCTGTTATCCCAGGCACAGCATGTATGTGAGACTCTTCATTGCATTCTTATCTGGCTCTTGATTATGCCAGCTATACTCTATGGTTCGGTCCCTTGTTTACTGGACACACTATTCTTTTGTACTTTGTCTCGGCGGGCATAGGTATGCCTCCCCCGCCGCCTTCAGCACAGGTACCCTCTCATAAAAAGAGACTTGTTGCACCCGCGAGTCTCGTCTCCTCAGGGTCTAGTCCTTCAGCACACTATCTACCTCACACTTCTCTCTCTGACATCCCCTTTTGTTGTCTAGTGATTGTGTTCTTACAACGTACTTCGGTCATACGATTTGCTCCTGACACTCGCACGCTGGGGGGCAATCTGTTACACTATTTTTTGGTCATCTAACCTATTATCATTAGATGGACCCAAGTACACCATGTAAGACCAGTTTTACCCTAAGTAAAACTGCTTTCACTATGTTAAAACAGGAAACCCCAAAAGGAAATATTAAACAAACCTATATTTGCTTGATTTTCCTCATGGAATAATTAATTAAACCATAATTTAATTATTATTCCCAGTCATGTTTAACCCAAAAACAAAGAAATTAATGAGATAAACCCTTAGTTATCTTGTTATTTTCTAGGAATAATTATTTAAATCTTATTTAGATAATATTCCTTGTTAAATATGACCAAATCACCCACCATTAATCAAATAAATCATTATTTATTTGATTATCTCACAACCACTTCCTTAAAAAGATAAATAAATCATTTATTTATTTATTTTTCAGTAATCAAGGGATTTGACCCAAGTCAAACACCCTTTCCTCCAACAAATATAATAAAATATTCCATAAAGGTGGATCTAGATTTGGTTAACATTATTTTAATCATGCACCAAGATCTAGAATGACCCAATATTTTGTTATAAATAGGAGGGTTCTTCCCCATCATTCCTCACCTTTTGTTGCCTATTAGATCACTCTGGATCTATACACTTGGTCTCATCTCTATCATTTGCTCCTATTGAGCTCTATCTTCTACATTGGGTTTTCTACATCTACAAGAGAGAGAAAGCTTAGATCTGAAGTGCTGAGGACTACAAAGAACCCATCCCATTGAGGAGATCCGGATACACCTTCTTGTTTCCTCCCAGGTGCCCTATAATATAAAAATTCATTCAAAAATCGTGTTCTTGTCTTGTCTGTTGGATGCATGGAGCAAACTCTTTACTTTACTGCTTAATGTCTTTCCATTTATAGATCTGTTTGTTGTAGCATTTTAACTACTAATTGCAGATCTGAAGATGTTTTGCAGCCTCTATTGTTGTTAGGGCTATTAGTTATGCGTAGCTAAAGTGGTTCTTTTTCGTACACTTTGACGAAGAATTCATACTAACAATCGGAAACCTTAATACCTCGTACAATCAATGAGATCACTTTTTTTTGGGCTTCTTTATTCACCGCGCTAAAGTCTCAAAAATGGTTAAGACCTCACATGCGTTAGCTGTCTTGACAAATCCGTTTCCGAATCTGGACACAAATTTGGTTGCTACCGATCCAACTTCTAGTTCCAAGTGCTTATGATATTTTTCACGAAGCCATCGACAGATGTTTTACTCTCAATGTGTAATAAATATTACGGTAGTCAAGCTACTGATCAACCTACTACCTCGACCACAAATTCGTCCATAGAATCAATACCGCCACCTACTATTCATGAATTGACAATCAAGCAACCGAAGGGAATCGTTCATAAATTGACATTTAATCCTCAAGCCAGAGCTACTCAAAGTTATAATATAGTTGAATATTTGGCTCAATCCCCTTCAGTTATGTCAGCGCTTGAGGTGCTACAAAATTGTCCCTCCCAGAAGTATGATTTGTTGTCGACAATTGGTGGAATTGATTCGAATGATTCTAATCTCGTAGTCTTTAATCATACAGGCTATGTCCCACAATTACCCGCAGAATTGGAATTCTCCATCCAGTAAATGTTCTTAATCACCTTGTTCATCATACTAATATTGATGAGGGAGCATCTACGTGCATTATGTCTCTGAACTATTGGAAGTCACTTGGCTCAGCATGCCTATCTCAATCACCAACAACGTTGAAAGCTTTCGACGGATGTATATATAAGCCTTGTTGTATTATCAATAACCTGCATGTTGAACTAGGGGGGAAAACAGTGAATTTTGAAGTTGAGGTTGTTAACAGACCCCTTGACTACAATATTTTACTTGGAAGTCCATGGGTATATGCTATGAGTGTGATCGTTTCTACATATTTTAGAATGATCGCCTTTCCACATAAAGGTTTTATCACATTCATAAATCATCTATCCATATTTGCCTCCAGTTCCTAGGTAACTAGAATTAGTTTGTTAGTTCACGCACCCCAACTTGCACTTCAGAACATTGGTGTAAGACTCTTAAATGATTCCACTCTCATGGGAACCTTTTCATTACCACCGCCTATGAAGTTGGTAGAAACTGCAAGTATAGAGACCTGCTACATGATCTCTTCAACTCGATCTGGCTTAAGGAAGAGTACGGGTGATTCTGAAATTGTTACATTGGATGAGTTTCTACCGACAAACCCCATTGAGCTAGCAGAGAAATCAATCTATCTGGCTTGGGCGATGAATCTGAAATCATCGTCGCCGGTCATTTGGGTTGATCGTTCATTATATTTTGGTACTCCATCTTATCCTTTTTCCTCAACTTTCTTGACAAATGAGAATATTCTAGAAACCATGATGTCGAAAGAAGAACCATGGGAAGATTATCATCATCATTCCCATATTCCTGATTATGAAGAAGAAAATATTAGTGAACTATATCACCCATCGATCAAAAATTTATTTTCGAATTTATTTCCTATTAATGTAATCGATTCCGAGAGAAATTTATCAAATATTGAAGAAACCATTTCTATCGATGTTTCAACCAAACCCATCGTTGTAGTAAACATTCATGTCGATGTGTCTTGTTCTCCATTAGAACTCGAAACATATCGCTCTCTCTTTTGTTAATTCCATGATGTATTTTCTTGGTCTTACAAGGAAATGCCAAGCATAGATACTAGTATCGTTGAAAACACGATTAATATGTACCCTGATTTCAATCTGCTACGCCAACGCCTTCCTCCTGTTCATCCAAAGAAGGTCGCTACCATTAAAGCAGAAGTTGAAAACCTTTTGCGTGGTGGTTTCATTTACCCTGTTCCGCTAACTGAGTGGGTTTCCAACATCATTCCTATTATGAAAAAACAAGGAACCATCAGAGTGTGCGTCGATTATCGAGATGTAAATCTTTCTTGTCCAAAAGACAACTATCCTACTCCCTTTATCGACCAGATTATTGATGATTGTGATGGATGCAAAATATTTTCATTCATGGATGGATTTTCCGGCTATAATCAAATCAATATCCGCCCAAAGGACCAATATAAAACAACATTCATCTGTCCTTGGGGCACATTCGCTTATAGGAAACTCCCGTTTGGTTTAAAGAACGCTAGGGTAACTTTTCAGAGAGAAATGGATTATGGTTTCAATGACTTCAAGCACATTTTTCAACCATATCTAGACGATTTACCCGCGCATTCATGAAGTTGGACTGATCACCCGATGCATTTGAGAGCTATCGTTTTACGCTTTCAACGCTAAAAAATACGCCCCAATCAACATAAATGTGTTTTTGTGTTGGTTTTGGTCATTTGCTAGGATTCCTCGTCTCAAAAGAAGGAATTTGAATAGAGCCATTGAAGGTCTATGCCATTCTTGATTTGCCTGCGCCATCAAATTTTCTTCAGTTACAGAAAATTCAAGGAAAGGCTAACTTCCTAAGGAGGTTCATACCCACCTACACCGAAATGGCTAAAGGATTTACTCGACTCTTGAAAAGGGGGATTCCCTTCCATTTGGACCAAGTTGTGCAAGCTTCTTTTGATGTTGTCAAGGATCCTCTTGTCCAGACATCATTAATGTATCCCCCCAATTAACAAAGTGATTATTTCTTGTATATCGCAGTGGTTGATACGACCATTTCTATGGTATTGGTCCAAGTAGAAAATGGGATAGAACATCTGATCTATTATTTGAGTTGTAATCTCAATGATATGAAAGTGAAGTATTCATACGTAGAAAATCTTTCCTTGGTGGATATTCAAGCTATCCAAATATTTCGCCACTATATCCTGTTCCGGAAGACCATTATCATTTCGAATTGCAACCCTATCACTTATATCTTATCATGTCAATTGCTGGGGGGCAAGTATTCAAAATGGATTTTCTTTTTACAGGAATTTGATTTGGAATTCATCAAATCCAAGTGAAAGATGTCATTAGTTTTCACTGAGCTTCTTTGTGAACTTCCCTCTGATATTACTGCTACTACGTCGGAACCATATATTCCTAACGAGTCTATGTTTCTGATCGGATCATCTAATCCTTGGCATGAGGATTTTATCACTTATCTCTAGACCCAGAATTTTTGGCCTAATACCTCTCGCTCTGACCAACAACGTATTCGATACCAAGCGAAAGATTATCTGATCATCAATGATACACCTTATCGTCGTGGTGTCAATACAATTTTAAGAAGGTGCCTCACTCATGAGGAGGCTAAAAAGGTTTTAAATGATTGCCATGTTGGGGCTTGTGGTGGACACTTGTCTGGATATGCTATCACACAGAAGATACTCCGTGTGGGTTACTTTTGGCCTACCATATTTCGTGACTGCATCCTCGCAGTCAGAAGTTGTCATACATACTAGATATTTGATTGTAAAATCTGCAAACCACCAGTGCCAATGCATCCTGTTGTCTCTATAGGACCATTTTCGAAATGGGGCATTGACTTCATGACCTGTAATGCTTGTTGTCCGAGGGATATGGTTATATTATTGTCGTAGTAAACTACTTTACCAAGTGGGCCAAAGTGATGCCTACATTCAACAACACAGGACAAACACCTGCATTGTTTTTCTTTAATCATGTCATTAAATGGTTTGGGTTCCCACAAGCTATAGTCATAGATCATGGTAAGCATTTTTGTAATCACATGATGACTGAGTTGACTGCCAAGTTAGGACTGTCTCACGATAGTTCTACTCCTTATTATCCACAATCAAATATAAAAGATGAGGCTATTAACAAGATTCTTAAACGAATGCTTCAACGAATGATAGGAGTTCATAAATTAAACTGGCATTTGATCCTGTACTCGGCCTTGTGGGTGTCTTGTTCCTGGTGAAAGCGTGATTTGTAGCAATGGTGTATGGTCACAGAAAGACCAGCTTCGAGACTCGAGATTACTAAGCGTCAGTTAAAGCCTCACCAATGGAAGCATTTTGACACCTCAGATGAAGAAGCGCGTCTTTTTAACCTCATCCATCTTGATGAAACGCGTCGTGAAGCCCAGTTCAAGTCCAACGAAGTGCATAATAGATGTATAAAGGCGCAATATGACAAGCATGTCCAGTCTCTCATTTTCTTAGAGGGTGACTTAGTCCTTATTTATGATCAGGAAGCTGATGTAATAAGTACAAGGAAATTTGAACCATTATGGCATGGCCCCTATGTTATCAAAAGAGTTCTTGCTAAGGGTGCCTACAAGTTGGTAGATTACGATGGAATTCCATTGGTGCAGCCTCGAAATGGGTTGTAGCTGAAACGTTACTATGCTTAATCATGAGCATAGTAATTTTTTGTATTATAGTCTATATATATGTTATTGATTTGCATTCACTATCTTAGTTTGTTTTTTTTTACTTTTCTTGACGTTAGTAATCCACTTTACATTTCATCGCAGATGTCTGAATCTTTGGAACCATTTTTTGGGTATGTTGATGGTGCTAGTCATAGTACGCATAATCTGTCCTCTGCAGCGTGAGCCATTTTCACTCCGAACGACGAGTTAGTGAGTTTTCAAGGTATCTGTATCGCTAGATTGACAAAAAATATCATTTATTATAACGCGTTGATCTAACTTCTCTCTGATGCCATTTCATTTGGTATTAGACGCATCATCATAAGGTTAGACTCACAACTTGTGGTATTACAACTTACTAGTGTTTATACTGTTATAAATCCAACACTGCATTGTATGTTCCTAGGAGTTAGACTTTTGGAAATACACTTTGATTTTATTCAATATCAACACATTTCCATAAACTTGAATACATTGACTGATTCTTTAGTGAATTATGTTATAAACAGACATTTGCAACACATGTAAAGATACATTCACATAATTGAATAGGATTGTGCAATAAACATAGGAAAACACTGAAATCAAATAGATAAATAATTATATGTTTTTACAAAACTTGTGCCCAAGACACATTGGTCATCTGACCTCAAAATGTATGGAACATGTCAAAAGTAAACTAGTGATGCTCATGGTAACATGTTATCAATCTAGCTATCCTTTGCAGTAACCGCATCCAGTGGTTAGGAATGGCAATAGTATGGCGCTACAGTCGCATGGGTAACTCTTCGGTATGGAAATCTAGAATTCCAAATTTAAACCCCTCTATGTGTTGTCAAAGCTCAGCAAGAGTCTCAGCCATGTCTAAATCCTAAAAAACTACTCTCCCGACAGACCTCTCTGCTGGCTCATCTACTCCATCCTCTGGTTCCTCCACTGGTTGAACTCGACCCACATCTACATTACATTAAAATTTTAGTTTAGACTTGGGAAAACATAAAAATACAAAAACATGTATAAACCTTAGAAAAATCAAAAAACATGGTCAAAACATTCTTACCAATTGCACCCCACTTATTGCCTTCTGGTAAAGCTAAGTCTGAATCTCCTCAAAAATCGATGCCTGCATATGCATACTCATCAATGGTGATAATTTGTCTCCTGAACCAGGCAAATAATGCATTCAAGAACACGATGGGTGATTGGCCTGCATGCCTAGCCATCAGTTCTACCCATCTCTGCATCCTCGGATCTCTAGGGCTAGACACACCCAGCGTCACATGATGAGGTTGCATCAGTGGAATCCGCTCTCAGGAAAAAAAAATGAGGATCAAACCATAACTGAAGTTTTTCTTCCTTCCTCCCCTTGCCTTGCTCAGTTTTTCTTTTATTTGAGAGAGTACAACTTCATACCAGTTGAAAACTGTTGGTTCCATGCACTGTAGCACATACTCCATATAAGATTTTTTCGCTACATGTAGTGTAATAGTACCAGCAAGCTTTGCGATCATGAATAGAATGGTTCTCAATGGAAAATCACGAATGTCACAGACGTTTATTTTCCCATCCTTGCTTGGCTATGCCCGTAGATATCAATACTACAAAATATAGTCTCTCACTGTCTCTCCTCTGAGAGCAGAGCTTGAGAGAGAAATAGGTAAGCCTCTCCTCGAAAATCCTGTCAGAAAATATATGTCCTCCACTGTAATAGGAACCACTTTGTTCCTAATTTGAAATGACTCAATTTCTGGATCCCATGCATGGACAAGGAACTCCAACAGTTCTACTTGTTGCCTCATACCTAAGAAATGGAAGTACTATAATAACCCACAATATCTTAGGGCTCTTATAGTACCTAGATCATTAAGGGCAATCATATTTTGTTCTTTATGCTCTCTTTCTCTCCAAGTAATCATCATTCTAGGACGATGAATCCCTGAAACATAACCATAAGACTCATTAGACTCCTTTTCATGCAAAAAATTAGGTAAAATTTGGGTACAATGCCAGGATAAAAAATGTTAATTGTGTCCAACGTAGTCTTGGTCAATAGACAGTGCATTGCATATGAACCTAGGTTTCATTTTGAGTGCATTACAATGCATTTTCCAATGCCCATGGGTGCGTTGCCCTCTTTTGAGAAATAATTTACCCTAAGGAGCCCAAATCCATAAAAAATTGCAATGAAATGATTAATGAAAGAAAGAGGGGGTTTATGGCACCAATCCGGATCAAAGGACGATGAAAACCATCCACAAAATCGATCACAATCAACAGCTGAGGTTCGGGGGCAAAAACAGGTTCAGAGCTCCAAAATTCAAATGGTAACTTTCAAATGTAAAAATGAATAGTAAAACTCTTTTAATTAGTAATTTGATTATTTGAAAATCATATTTATTGTTGTGAGTATGGTTTTATTCTATTTTTATCATGAAACAAGTATTTTTAATCCATTTGATGTTGTTCTAAAAAGGTTTGCAACTGATGAGAAAATTAGTCATGCACATTTATTTCAAGAATGATTTGACCACAAGCATACTTTTATCCTTATTTTTCAAGCTTTGATAAAAATGAAAAAGGACTTGAAGCACACTTTTATCTTTTTTTCGAGCTTCGATGACAGCGAAAAAGGAACCCTTGGAGTCTTCTTTTAGCTATTTTCAAACTCGGATAATGTGAAAAGATTGTCGAGCACTTGTCTTTTCAAGCTCATAAAAGTAAATGAATTGATATCTACTCAGTATCAATTTAACCCTTTTCCGGACTGAGATAGATTATTTAAGAAAAAGGAATGCCATTGTTGAACATGGCTAAGAGGTTCTCTCAGATATTATTTTACACTTTTTCGAATCTAAGCGACAAATTTACGAAAAAGTGTTGGAGTTTTCTTTTTTCCTCTTTTTCAAACTCTCTAGATATGAAAAAGGACCAGGTTTTCACTATCATTAGGCTCATTAAAACATAAAATAGCAACGGGCTTGTCAATCATGGTAAGAATTGAGTTTCATTCATCGATAGACTCGTTAAATTATTAAATAACGATACATTATTCGGCCAAAGGGTTAAATTATAGATCAAGAATATGTTATCCTCCTCAAGCTTGTTAAAAAATAAAGAGGTACTGGTCGAAAAATGTCTGGGGAAAATTTTGGAAAGTGAATAGAACTTTTACAGTAGAAGGTCGCTCTTGAACATGACACTTCACTCCATCATCATGACTTTTTGGGTTGGGTAATCTGACAGATCATTCATACCTATGGTTCATCATACCTTCACTTTGGTTTTGGGTCAATGTTGCCAACTCATCTCCGTGTCACCGATATGTTCAAGAGAAGTCATCCAGTGAATACTCATCCTTATGCAATACTCATAAACCTTCATTCTCATGACAATCATCCCTGAAAATTGCTATATCAAGTCACATTTTGTCTCTGAAATCAGTAACTCCCATTTCGCAATAAAATGATTTCCTGTCGATGTCAAATCATCATCCAGGAAGTTTACTTAGAAACATCATCTTCCAGTACCATGAGGCTTGTTACAGCATTGACAAGATCCTTTCTTCCTGAACTTTGTCCAAAATATTTTGTTTGGTTTTCGACATCAAATCATATATTCATGCATTACGAAATGTACTGCGGTACCTTGATAACCATTAACATTAATGGTGGTTCTCTCGTGTTTGTTAATAGCTCACATCATTGGTTGATAATCAAACGATGTCTCACCATGTTCGACTACAAATAATATATTCACATGGCTAGACTTGTACCCAAAATATTGAGTGAATGAGATAAGAAGATCCCATATCTAGTTTTATCCATTCGGGCTACGATTTCAGGATTATTGTACACATCATCTGTACGGTGACCTTACATACAGATTGTCATTTGAACACGGGCCTATATCTGTAGGCATGTCTGTATTGGGCAATATTCCAATGTAGATGACTTTCTACACTATGTACATGTTATTAGATAGTTTATGTGTTGAGCATGGGAATGTCTCCCTCAGTAATCCATGATCAATATGATATATCATGAAGTAATGTATTGTAATATTGATGCAGGTCACCACTCCACTTCAGTTCTAGCCCATCACATCGTAAAGAATATCATTCAAAAAATATTGTTATTATTCTGACTTCATGCTTTAGGGGGCAGTTTTTATAGGTCAATTTGGGCATCATTCCCAATGATCTAGTCAAATTGGACATCATCCCCAGGACCAATGAAATAGGGTCTATCATCCCCTATCACTTTAGTTGCTATATTCCCTAAGAAAAGAACAAAATATTCATGACTTCTATTGCAAGTTTTCCAAGGTTTGAAGTATATGTTATATCACTTATGAGCTCACCAATGCAGCCTCTCAGGGGACTAACTGCTTTTCATAAGTAGCTCCCTCCATTCAAGGGTGCTCTGCAAAGCACTTCCCGACATTCAAGAGTGCGTTGGTCAAATGGGAGCGAAATTCTCATTGTGCCGGAATCTCCACATGGCCAGTACCTTCCAGAAGAGTCCATATGTGTCAAACTTTGAATCCATGTGTCCATATAACACCTTTAGGCTTGGGAACATGTCTTGCCTATTATTAGAAAGTCATTGATTGAGAAACTACCTTCAATTTCCCTATAAATTGAGCACAAATCCTAGTGTTAGGGAAGGAAGAAATTTGGTAAAGGAATGTTGTTGGATTCTCAATTGAGTGTGTAATAAGAGTGATATGTTGTTGGTCAGATGTTTATTGTGATGAGTCTGGGATGATGCTGGAGCTGGTGACATCAAATCAATCATTGGTTGTAACCTCCTCCTTATATCCATTAATAAAGATTGTTGCTCATTTTCCCATATATGTATATGTTTATGTTTCTACCTTTCATATGATGTATTCTTAACTGATATATATGTTTCATGTTTAATCGATTTAACTGATTAAGATAAATAGGCATCTATATATTGCAATCTCTTTAATGTTTAATGTTTATACTTGCAAGAACTAGTCTGGTGATCTAAGTTGGATTGGAAGCTATAGCAAGAGCGACAGAAGGAGAATAGGAAGCTCTTGGATCACAAGTAAGTTCCTCTATCTTTCTGTGTGTCTATTTACTCTTAGAGAAAGTGTCTTTAAAGTCTTTGATCTAGTGTTCTAAATGCATAGCACCACATTTAGGGAATGTGTTTTATCTGTAATTCATAATTTCGCATAATAGCGAAGTAGATGCTTTTATGAAAACTCTAAGGGAGAATGATACACTCTATAATGTTAAAAAATAATTGGAATATAAAGGAAAAAATATGGTTGAAGAAATAAAGAGGTTAAAAATGGAATTAGAGGCAACCGATAAAAGAATAGAAATCATAATAAAACGACTCCAAGAAAATGAAAAGTAGTGTGAGACATTAGAATCCAAAAATATGACCCGAAAGGAAGATTATGAGAAGATCAACAAATGGGAAAAATATTTTGAGTCTCTAAAGAATATTATTAATGAACAATGCTCTCCTTTGATCAAGACTGGCATTGGGTATGATCATACAGAAGGTGATGGAAAAAAATTAGTGTAGTGTTTTGCAAAGAAAGATTGAATCAAATCACTCATGTATAATAAAATATCCTAGATGAAGATCAAGATCAATCCCTAGGCACAAAGGATGGTTTTATGGATAATATTTCTCTTGTAATTTATTTGGGCATAAGACCGCTGATTGTAGGTCAAGTAATCAAAACAAAACCAGTGTATGGGATAAGTTCTAGCATGTAATTAGAAATTGCAAGAAGATCAAGAGGAAGAAGGAATTTCGGTCAGAAACGTAGGGAAGATTGTCCCTGTTGCATTCCATTTATTCTTGAAGCTTACTTCTCATAGTGACTACAGACTTTATGTGAGGTACATGACCTCATAAGAGTAGAACATGATCATCAAGTCCTCAGGTTCATTGATGTATAATCCCAGGGGGAGAAATACATATTTTATCTTGATGATGATTCCCATGATTATTTTGATATTCATGTTGTTTATATTACTGACAATTCCTATGGTATAGTGACAAAGAATAGGTATAGAAAGTATAGGCTCAGGGGGAGTTGTAATCATGAATTTTTAGTACTTTTCTTTCTGTACGTGGATCCGATGAAGACAATTTGCATATATATGCAAGTTCTGATTTGAAAAGTCATGTATGTTTCTCTATGATGAAGTAACAATGGGAAAAACTCAGGAAAAGGCTATGATATGCTATAGGAAGTTACTATTTGGCTTTCTTGTTATGATGTTGATGGTTATAGTATGTTGATGCTATTTAGAAGTGGTTTTAGCTTGTTGATGCTTTGATGGATAACCGATTTATGAAGTTACTTTGATGTCCTTACTAATATATGAAATGATATGATCATATCTGACAGTGAACAGTTGGAACAGGTTCAGGGGGGAAATTTTCTATGTTTCTAATAATGCAGTGTTGGCATTATGTTTTCTTAAGAAGTCCTTGATTCATAATGATTCTTATCATTGGTGATGTTGCTAAAGATATTCATGTTGTTGAAATTTTTGAATGATGATGCATGAGTTGCTAATTATGGTTGATGTTTACCAAATGTAGGATGATAGAAAACTCTCTAGTATGTTGGGGTTTGTTTCTTCATTGAGAGCATGCATACCTTGCTATGATTACTTGATGATGATATTTCTATCATGGATGATGCCTATGATGGTTACACATGTACATGATATGATGCAAATGGTTTTGTGAAAACATGATTATTGATATACTACTGCTACATCTGCTGGATAATAATTGGAGACATGGAATATTTGCTCACATATTTATGATGATGCTACATCTTACTTCATGATGATATGATTAGTTCTCCCATATTTTTTTGATGTGATGAACATGGATTGAGGTTATTCCTACAAAGGGAAATAGCAAGGTGACGCTAATGAGGTCAAGAGGATGAGTTGATAGTTGATCTATATGGAAAAATATTATGATGTTGATGCTGCATACTTGGTCACGGGTTAAGGATATTGAAAATTTGCATTTCGTTGCTGAAATATTCTTATGGTGCAAATCATATTCAATATATTATGGTTGTTTATGAATATCATGATATGGATACCTTACTATAGAGATATTTGATTTTATAAAGGTAATACCTTTGTCATGATGCAAAGGTCATGAAAAGAGCCATGTTGTAAACATTGTAATACTTAGACATGTGGTCAATTCAATTATGTATGTAATACCATTTTTTGTATTTGTCATAATAATAAGTCAAATATGTAACCCCACTTTGTTGGGTGATTGACGTAATTCTAAGTCCTTGGTGCTAGGAAAGGTCATATTTCGTTGAGTGATAAAGTCATGTACTTCATTGAAAAACTTTCAGAAGATTCAGCATGTGCTCAGGGGGATCATGGTCAGCATATAGTTTAGATTAGATCGAAAGTGCTCATGTCTCTACAAGGAAAGAGAAGAATTCATTCAACATTGGTCAGCTGGTTTCCCTTGATGACAAAGGGGGAGAGTAACTTGGTGTTTGAAAATTGTGGAAAATATTAGTGCTTAACTTGATGTGTTTTACAAGTATCTACAAGTTGTGGTGACCAAACACAAAAATGGTTGCCATTAAGTCCAAAGGGGGATATTTTTGTCATTATGACTAATGTGTTGTTCTTGATGGAAAACTACTTGACGAGTTGTGTTTTTCTGGCAACCTCTTGATGAAGATGTCAACAAGATGTGTCTACATGTGACAGAAATTTTGGTCAAAGGCATAGAAATTCAGAGACATAAGATTAATGAAAGTGATATTTTGAGAAGTATACACAAGTTCTATGAAACAAAGCCACCTACATAGCTAGTATGATGATGAGAAGTCGCATATACACAAGTTATTTAAATCAAAGCTGCGTATGTACGTAGGTTTTCTGAAGAAAATTTGTGTACATTTTCCGCACCGTGGTATTCTAAATACCAATGGTCTTTACCATGGTATTAGCCCACAATATTGAGAATATTAATGGATACTTGATCCCGTAAAAGAATGCCATCGACATTAGTGTGGTTTTTACCTATGGTATTGGCTAAGGCATAAGCTATATAAGGAGATGAATATCAAAGAGTTTCCGTGTGTGAAAGTGATGGATATTTGATGAATAGTTAAGTCTGAAGAAAGTGTGCATGTAATGGGCTATTAATGAATTGATTGTTATGAAACTAAGTATGCACCCAGGATTTTGATGATGGATAAGATCCAATAGATCTGAAATGACTGTATTGATAGTGGCTTGGTTTGATCTATGATATTTTGTTCGACACATGTTTTATTATGTATACCGAGAGATGGGTTTGTTTTGAAGGTATGATGTGCAACGAAGGTATAAGTCAAGAATTTCATATCTGTACGCAGGTTTGATAATATGAAAGACGTGTACATATGCAGGTTTCATGTTGGTAAGTAGCGTGTCAATTATGCACTTTGGACAGATCTATATGCGGGTTTGATTCCTTAATAGCTCGTATTAAAGATAAATAATTTTTTGGAAAGTGTGTATATCAGCTAGGGCTTTGCTGAGTAAAATGTGTGATCAGTCTAATCAATCTTATTGTGTTTCTGTTTCCAGTCAATGAAGTCTTCATGTTGATCTGGGTTTAATGGAGATGTTTTGAAGTTGAATTGATTTAGGACTAATATCATGAAGAGTGATGATGCTACTAGTTTTATGTGATTGAATATCAGTGATGTTTTTTTGATGATTTAAAAATGATTCAGTGGTTCTATGTGTGTATCAGATTTTATTTTAGAATGATAGTGATTTAGCTTCAGGGTTTAGTATTTTGAGAGTTTTACGCATGTATGCTTCAAGGAAGTTGTGTATACACATGGATTTTCTAATGTGAAGTATGTTAGTCATCAGTAATTTTTTCTTCTCATGGATGACTAAATACTTATCCTATATTTCTAGAAACAAAGTTCATGAACATTGTGAGTTCTAAAAATCTCACTGCCTTCTTTATCCTTAGGATAAATTTTCACTATTTCATCATCCCATCATGTCAAGGTCATATCACTACTCCCAAAGGACCCATCATGGGTTCATGCCACTCATTATCTCTATTTTTTTCCACCTTTGACCTCGACCCTCTATTTTGTTTTGCCTAACTCCTCCATTGTCCATCTTTTTAAGGGCATTTTCCTTGGTTTCATGACCTCCATGGTTAAAAATCAACAAGGCTTGTATCCTGATTCTCTTACACCTCCTCTTTTCCTTAATATACCTTCATAAACACTTCCCATCACTCCTATCCCTCAAACTCATCATTTTTTCTACAAAACCTAGCATATTGCTACAATTTGACACTTTTCGAGACTAGGCCTGTATTTTTCCATTTTGGACCCTTTCCCCTCACTAAATTCTTGAAATTCCACTTTCCCCTACTCTCTAACATCTATCCCTATCCACAAAAATTTCCCCAATAATTTATACAACCCTTAACCCCTTCATTCCCCTCCCTCTACAAGGCAGTCCTAAATCCCCTACACCAAACCCTAATTTCATCTTCCAACTAAGCTAGGGTTCGCTATGGAAAGGAGGCATAAGATCAAAGGAACCATTTAATAGATGATATCAGCAAGAATAATCCCATACCAACTCATAAACATCATGCCTCCATCATTTTCCAAGAATTCATTCCAAGGGCCAAGTCATTTGCCACACCTAGGGCCAATTTTGTTTAAAAATATGTTTCTGACCAAAAAGAGATGAATTTGGAAAAAGTGAGAGAATTTTTTGTCTATAATAGGGCCAAGAATAAAAACTCCTTCATTTTTTACACAGGTATCATGGTTTGGGATCAATGTCAAAAATACAGGTGTCACAGGAGAATTTCTACACTACGGGAGTGACCTTGGGAAAATCAGATATCCTCATAGCTGGAGTGTCCAAATGACTTTCTTGATGGGTCCAATACAAATATACTTGATTATATTTCCAATGAACTATCATGAGCTCAATTTGGAGCTAAGTAAGGCCTCCAAAAGTTGTCTGCACCAGCACTTTGCATTTTTGCACCATCACTCAGCACTTTTTGACCAGTCTTGGGAAACTCACCTTTTGACAGGGAAAATAAAATCCAATCAGAAACCCAAAGGAATATCTGAAAATAGGACTAGAAATATTTCCAACGAGCCATCACAGAGCAAAATCTGACATCGGGAAGAGGTCCAAAACTTAGCTACAAAAGTACCTATTTTTGGAGCTGCGCAAATGGACTGTGTAGTGCAGTGTTGGGATTTTAACTTTTTTTGAACAAAAAGTTAATAGGCACAATCGTAAAAAAAGGCATACTTCGAGTTAACTCAAAGAATATTTCCAAAAAGCCATCAAAAAACTGACATTAGAAGGTGGTCCAAAAACGAAAATGTAATATTTATTTTTCGTTGAAGGTGGCACCGCACAAATGTGGACTCGTGTAGTGTGTTTTTCACAAAAAGTCACTGAAACACACAAATTGATGGCAAAATGATTTTTTAATGTTTTCTTGGGAAAATCACTCCGCATTTGATCGAGAGCATATGTTATTTTTCAATTATTAGCTGGGATATTATGTGTCTTGGGCCTTGTATGGTCTTCAAGCACATTGAGATCAGGACTCACTATAATTCATTTTTACTATATTTTGACCCCAGCCTACCTTTATGTCCAGTGTTTAAAAAGGATTCCATCATCATTTTCATTCACTTTATCCAAAGGTATACAAAATCCTCTTCTTTATTATATATTTAATCTGTTTACATATAATTCCATATTACTCTTATATTTCATCATTAATCGAAGTAGATTGTTGCTAACATAAGTCTAAAAGATCGCAGATAAATTATGTGCTGTGCTGGAACAATCGGCCGTTGCTGAAACAGTCAAACTTCGTTGCTGAAACAGTCGACTCCGTTGCTGAAACAGCCAGCAGGCACGCAAATTCCGTCACTATTTAATTGGCGATTGAAGAGATGAAGATCAATGGTGAACAACATGAGACGAAAGGAAATTGGTTACGTGATTATCCCGAAGATAGCATAATGTTTTGTAATTAAGTAAATAATATCTTTTTATGGAAGAATAGAATAGCCCTGTTTTAAGAAAGAAGAATAGATTTGGGATAAACATAGATTTGCTCTAATGTAATTGTAAGAGATGTCTCCTCTTTAAAAAGAGGAGACATCATCATTATAAGGGAGTTCGAAAACTATAGGAGAACATCGTGTTTGAAGAGGACAGGAGCTAGACTCCATTTGTAATGTATCATTTCTTTTGACAGATGAATAAAAGTTTCTTTTGAGCACTTCAATTTAATCCTTTCCCTGGGGAATCTTGTGAGAAGGAAAGGGCCCGCCTTCCTCACAAGATTTTGCCTGATTTGTTTCAGTAGTTTGTTGGGATTCATTTATGATTGTCACACTTTACTTAATTGCTTGCTTCAAACACGCAGTTACACACAGCTTCAGAAGCTTATTAAGCATTCTGTTTCCTTTAACGCTGCATGATTTTGGCACATTCATCCTTAAAGAAGTTAGGAGATCTATTTCTGTTATCTGTTTGAATGTATGATTGATGCTGGGAAGAAGGTGCTGAAGATTCCTGTACAAAGGAATAGGGTCCTATTCCCATTGATTGCCTTTCTTTTTCCTGCAGTGTGATTAGAAACAGGAGACAGGTGCTGAAGGTTCCTGTTCATGGGAATAGGTCCCGAATGTCTGAGTTTGAGTCCACAGATTGATTAGTGTCAAAAACAGTGCCAGTTCCTATTTAAAGGAATAGGGTCCTGTTCCTGTTATTATTGATTGTTTTCCTTTCCTGCAGATTGATTTTTCTTTATTTGGATTCTTAACTGCAATAGAGGAATTACTTCCACTATAACATAAGTAACTTCAGCTTTGATTAAACAGGGTGTGAATAATTATATTTGTATGATTAATAATTGTGTGGCTTTTTACTACAACATTGTTTTTGCTTTTGGAATTGAGCATATCCAGTGCGTGATTGTCTTTGGAATAAACAGACTTCCTCGGGTTGACAATTTATGTGGAGCTTGAATTGTTAAAAAAATTAAAGCGACTAACATTTTGGCGCCGTTGCCGGGGAAGGCAATTATAGATTTCAAAAGCATTAATATTTTCTTTCTAGATGTGCAGATTGTATGAGAGGACGCGGAAACCAGAAGAAAACTAACCCCACAGGTGGCAAAGGCAAAGGAAGGGGAGGAAGAAAGACTTTCATTGACGAGATTGTATCAAAGGCTGAATCATCACAGAGATTAAGTTCTCGAAGACCAAAAATTCAACACTCCCCTCAATCAGATTACAAAACAGAGGAAGTTGTGGGTCCTGAAAACATAGAGGAGCCAGTGATTAAAGAACCAGCAGTCAGTGCTGGAGAGTCAGAAGAAAGTGCTAACAAATCAGCAGAGCACGTTGAGGAAATAATAGAGAGTATTGGACGACCAGTGGAAAACATTGAGGAGCCAGTAGAAGATCTTGACGATCGAGAAAGTGCAGTAGGAGAACAGCCAATGGAAGGAAACAACGAAGACTTCTTTGGTGGAGGACATGTAGATCCTGAAGGAGAAGGAAAGGATGAAAATTCTCTCTCTACCTTGGGATTTCCTATCAGTGATCTCCCTAGAGGAACAACTCCTATGAAGAATATTCCATTGTCAGCTTTACCCAACTTCCATGGTTTATCCTCTGAAGATCCGGATGAATTTATTTTTGAATTTGATATATTATGCAGAAGTTATGATTATGTTACTAATGCTCAAAAGTTGAAACTGTTTCCAGCAACATTAAAAGGAAATGCTTTAAGATGGTTCATGAGCCTTGGAAGCCAGGTAATCACAACATGGGAATAGATGAAATAGAAATTTCTGCTTAAATATCAAGACTATTGTCGGACGAGAGAAAAGAGGGATGAACTATTCAATATGGCACAAAAGTCGGACGAGAATCTGGAGGACTATGTGGAAAGGCTGCAGTATAATCTGCAGAGATCTGATCATCCGAATATAAGTAAGGAAATTCGCAAAACAATATTACTTAGAGGATTAAGGGATGATTGTTTAGACATGTTAAACATGCTTGGCAAGGGAGATATATCTAAAGAATCATATGATGAGATTGTTGAACTTTGTAAGAGGTGTTCAAGGGGAGCTGCAAGGAACATAGTAAGTAATAGAGATCCCACTTATTCAAGAGTGTAGAAATCAGCCAGCGGGGGAGCAACAAGAGCTGAAATAGGTAATTTACTTGAAGAATTTAAAACTGAGATGTTAAGTTCTTTTGCTTCACAAATTGACACTTTGCAGGTTAAGAAGAAGCAGGCTGAAGCAGAAGAAACTCTGGTTGTCTTTTGCCCGAAGTGCAGAGACAAACATCCACTAAGGGAGTGCCCATTGGACAAAATACCAATCTGCACCCTTTGTGAGAAAGATCATGAAACACAACAATGTCCATCTCTACCAGGAATAAAGGCAGCATTGCAGCCAACGGAAGAAGAAGTTGAAGCAGTTTACTTGCTAACTCAAAGAAGACAATGGAAACCAAAAGGACAAGGTATGAATTCTAGTATGCCATTTAATCGTTGGAATAATTATTCTGCTTTCAGTCAAACAAATTACCCTCCCTTTAATCAAATGCAGTACCCAACCTTTAATCAGATGAATTTCCCACCCATGCAACAATCAAACCCTCCCTTTGTTGATCCTGCAATGTGGACTCCTTGGCCCCCACAGCAGCCATCTTCTTTTAACCCTTGGAATTCAAATTGGAGAAGCCAACAACTCCCGTATCCAAATCAATTTCCTCAATTCCAACAACCACTTCCTCTGCCATCAAATGCTCCGCCAAATAACCAAATGAGACCCCAGCTACCCGTGCAACCAAATCCTAACCCCAATAATAAAGTTGTGCAAGTCATTGATATTCAGAATCAGTCTATATTTCCTACTATGCAATGTAATGATATTCATTTAAGATCTGGGAAAATAGTAGAGCCTATTATTGATGACATAACTTCTTCTGATTCTAATAAAGATGAAACTGAGAAACATAAGAAAGCACAACCACCTTCTAACAAAAGTGTTGAAATAACAGAACCACCATTCCCCGAGCGCTTGGTTTTAACCAGAACGCCTGAAACACCTACTTTTAATCTTGTAGGGGAATTGCAAAATTTGTATGTTAAAATTCCACTTTTACAAGCATTAAGAGATGTACCAATTTATGCCAGAACAATAAGGGATATTTGTGTTAAGAAACCTGGTAGGAAAACTAAAGATCCCCTTATAGTACATGTGATGGGTGATTTATCTGCATTAATGTCCGGAAAAACCCCTCCTGTGAAATATGGTGACCCCGGCCATCCTACCGTGACAGTTCAAATTGGTAAAACAATGATTCCTCAAGTTCTGGTAGATTTAGGTGTTGCAATAAACATAATGACTCTTGAAACTTCACAATTGTTACAGCTGAATAACACAATCAGAGATACACCTACCATTCTAGAGTTGGCTGACCGTTCTACAATTAAACCTGAAGGAGTTTTTGAAGATCTACTTATCTCAGTTGAATCCTGGAATTACCCAGTTGATTTTGTTGTATTGCAGACTAAAACAAAGTTGGGGGGACATCCTTTAATTCTGGGGAGGCCATGGCTGGCCATAGCTGATGCCTTTATCAGCTGCAGATCTGGTTCAATGACAATTTCTAATGGTTATGAAACCAAACAGCTTACTCTTTATCCTCATGCTACACCCATAATTAATAATGAAGATTCTATGTGGATGGATTATGATGATAATGTTGTTCAGCCCATTCTAACTATTGGACAAGCCTTAACTCTTAAAGACAATACAGAGGATGAAATAATTAATAATTTTATTTGTGAACCTTCCTTTGTAATTGCTGAAACACACAATCAATTGACTGCAATTTTTGAAACAGATACCCAAGAAAAGATTGAATCTGAAGACTTATCTCAGACATTAACCACCATCTCATCTAAAAGTATAACAGTTGAAATTGAACCTGGCAAGACATTAAACATAAATCCTAATCTAACAGTTGCTGAAACACAGCAGTTAATGAAGTTATTGCATGAAAATAAGGAAGCATTTGCATGGGATTACACAGATATGAAAGGGATCTCTTCTGAACTATGTACTCATCGAATTTACATTAAAGAGGGATGCCGACCAGTCTGTCAACCCCAAAGATGAATGAACCCTAATTTACGAGAAATTTTTAAAGAAGAACTTCAGAAATTTCTTAATGCAGGATTTATATACCCCATATCTAACAGTGAATGGGTTTCCCCATTGGTAATTGTCCCTAAGAAAAATGGGAAATGGAGAGTATGTGTTGATTACAGAGCCTTGAATAAAGCCACTCAAAAGGATCACTTTCCTTTACCTTTCATTGATCAGGTGTTGGATATTCTGGCAGGGAAGAAATTATTTTCTTTTCTAGATGGATTCAGTGGGTATAATCAGATTAGAATTGCACCCCAAGACCAGGACAAGACCACTTTCACTAGCCCTTGGGGAACTTTTGCTTATAGAGTTCTTCCATTTGGGATATGTAATGCACCAACAAATTTTCAGAGGGTTGTTATAGGAATATTTTCTGATATGATGAATGACTCTATGGAAATATTTATGGATGATTTTACTCCTTATGGTGTGTCTTTTGAAGATGCATTACAAAATCTTGAGAAGGTACTTAAACGATGTATACAAGCTCACCTCTCCCTAAGTACTGAAAAATTTCATATGATGATGAGTGAAGGAGTAGTGCTTGGGCATTTTATTTCATCTCAAGGTATTCAGGTAGATCCATCTAAAATATTGGTCATTCAGAATCTTTCCGTTCCTAAAACACAAACTGATGTGAGAAGTTTTCTAGGACATGTTGGATACTACAGAAGATTTATTAAAGATTTTTCTAAGATAGCTTCTCCATTATTTGTGTTGCTTATGAAAAATGTTGAATTTAAGTGGACTAATCTTTGTCAGAAAGCCTTTGTAGAACTCAAGCATCAGTTATCTATCGCTCCTATTTTGAGGGGACCTGATTGGGCCCTCCCCTTTCATATATCTTCTGATGCTTCAGATACTGCAATTGGAGCTGTCTTGGGACAAGAGGAAAATCATCTTCCTTATGCTATCTATTTTATCAGTAAGAATATGACCCCTGCTGAGCTTAATTATACAGTTACCGAAAAGGAGTTTCTTGCAGTAATTTATGCCATTAATAAATTTCGACACTATATCACTGGTTATTCTACTTTTGTGCACACTGACCACTCGGCTATTAAGTATTTAATGAACAAATATGTTACAAATGCTAGAGTTACCAAATGGCTATTATTATTGCAGGAATTTGATATCACAATTGTAGATAGGCCTGGTAAATAAAATGTGGTGGCTGATTTCCTTTCACGGTTAAAAACTGACAATGATATTCCAGTAGATGATTCTTTTCCTGATGAGTATTTGTTTGCAGTTTCTGCTCACTCTCCATGGTATGCAGATATTGCTAATTATTTGGTTGCATGAAAATTACCATCACACCTGTCATACAGAGAAAAGAGAAGAATTGTTCAACAAAGTGCCAGGTATAGCTGGATAAGTGGGTGTCTTTTCTACACAGGGCTTGATCAGGAAATCCGAAGATGCATTAGGGAAGATGAAGTGTATGACATACTGAAAGCTTGTCATGATGGCCCTTGTGAAGGGCATTTCGCTGATAAAAGAATAGCACACAAAATTTTGAGGATGGGTTACTATTGGCCCCCATTATTTAAGGATGCAAAGAAATATGTAAGGGCTTGTGACAGCTGCCAGAGAATGGGTCAACCCAATCATAGAGATCAAATGCCATTAAACCCCCAGGTAGTTTCTGAACCATTTGAAAGATGGGCCTTGGATTTCATAGGACCCATTAACCCTCCATCCAATCAAAGAACATATATATTAGTCTGTACAGACTATATGACTAAATGGGTGGAGGCCAAAGAACTTATTAGAGCCAATGAAGAGGCTGTCCTAGCTTTCTTATTTGAAGAAATCTTTACTAGATTTGGAATTCCTAGAGAGCTAGTTACAGATGGAGGACCTCCATTCAATTCTCATGGTTTTAAGTCTACCCTTCAGAAATACCATATTCAACATAGAATGACTACACCATACCACCCCCAAGCCAATGGGAAGGTGGAAAGCACAAACAAGGTATTAGAAGCCATTCTAACTAAAACAGTGAAGGACAACCGGAAGGATTGGTCTCAAAGGCTGCCTGAAGCATTATGGGCTTACAGAACTACTTGGAGAAACACTACAGGTTTCTCTCCCTATGAATTGGTCTATGGTAAAAATGTTGTTTTTAATGTGGAATTTGAAATCAAAACTCTAAGAACTGCTTTAGCTGTTAATCTTGATTTGACTGATGTGCAGACAGCTAGGTTGCAGCAGCTTCTTGAGTTGGATGAAAAGAGATTATATGCCATTCACCAAACAACCATGATTCAAAAACAGAGAATGAAGTGGCATGATAAAATTATCAAACACAAGCAGTTCCAAAAAGGTAATTGGGCCTTATTGTATGACTCTCGGTTTGAAAATTTTCAGGGTAAGCTACGTACACGTTGGCTTGGACCATATGAAGTAGATGTTGTTTTTTCTAATGGAACAGTAAGACTTCTAACAATTGATTATTCTAAAACACCTCTACTAGTCAATGGTCATAGGCTTCGTTTGTACCAGCGCCCTGTTTCTAAAGAGGATTTCAAGACTGCTTGCATGACTGATACACATTATCTTTTTCTAGGGGAGTCTTCTGCTCCTCACATCATTTAATTTTCTGCACTGTATTTTTAGTATTAGATTAGATTTAAAACTAATAATCCCTGTCAAGGGTTGGCATATTACAATTGAATTTTGCAGATTCTGGAAAAGCTTATTAAGGAGGACAGATTCATCACAAGAAGATCTGAAGCTTCAATCACAGAAGCTTGTTCCCTTCATTTTAACCCATTTCCTAGCAATATCCCTTTTATCCCATTTCTACATTACTTCCCTTTTTCCATTTTTCCCACTTCTACCATTCCTGAAATATCACCCTTCAGCTAGTATTTCATGTTCCCTACTGCTGAAATTATCCCTCAGAAAATACTTCCCCCACTTGTTTTAAACCCAAGTCATTATATCCCATTTTCCTGATTTTTCCCTTTGCTGAAACACCAGTTTCAGCAACATGTCATTCATTTTTCCGTTGCTGAAACACCAGTTTCAGCAGCCTGTCATTTATCTTTTCATCATTAAAACATCATTTCTTTCCTCTGCTATACAAGCTTTTCAGTTCTCCACTTTTACTCTCCAGATCCTTTGGGTGAATATTATTCAGTATTGAGTAGATCCTGATATGCTCTTGTTCTACATTTCAGAGAAATCTACAGATTCTTCCATTAATATCAAGCCATTATGAAGCACTCTATACTTCGAATTTTAAAGGCAAAGGTAAAAATATAAGGTATATGGTTTTTATGTAATGCAGTTAAATAATATTTTAAAGAGAGGATCTTGCTCATAATGATTGCAATCTCCGCACACTTAAACATCATTGCACCATACGTAAGGGGGGGAATTTCAAAAAACTGAATCATCATTCCAAACCATCCAATCCTCCGTCACTTTTCATATCTATTATTTCCGCCGTCATTGAGACTCCATATCCTCTGTTGCAACAATTAGCTTGACCAAAGCCTGTGTTTCTGTTCTCTGCGCCTCTGCATGTGACTCAAGCTAGTAGCTATGGGAGGGTCGGCTATCAGACATGAGCCTGGTTCGATAACTCTTCTCGAATTGTTCCCGGAGGCCTACCAAATTTTTCAACAAGCAGGGTGGACAACATACTTCGAAAGGTTGGGAGAATTTGATCAGCAGCAAGTTTTAGAGTTCGCACAGAATCTTCAGGGGAATTATTCAGTGGTTCAAGGGGTCCGAATTTCAGTCACAGAGGAAGATATAGCACAAGTTTCAGGTTTTCCGGTTATAGGTGCTCGCTGGTTCAGTAGGAAACAAGTTATTTTAAATGCACAACAAGATTTTCTTCTTCCAGAAGAACCGGTTGAACTTAAAGGCCGCGGTATAAGTCTGCATTCATTAACTCGACCATGGCCAACAGTAGCTGAATTCATCAAGCACTATTTGACATGCGAAGGGCGTTACCAGGTAGTCTATCAACACGACTTCGTTTTAATGAATCATTTGAGGCATGGTCGATTAGTCAATATTCCCTATTATCTTCTTGGTTGTATCAAAAACATGTCATATTATTGCAGATGGGTTAAATTCCCATTGTTATCCCTTACCCATCATCGTTTATGTCAATTATTAATTCAGAGGGGTTTTGCTCAGCAAAACCCCCCTCTGAATAATCCACTCCTCATTCCCCAGCAAGCCGAAATTCCCCAACAAGCCGGAAGTTCCCAAGAAACTCCTGAGAGTTCTTATGAAAGGCAACTGGACGATATCCCAGACCCCCCAGTAATTCCATCCTCGGAACCAGTTGACCTACCCCCAAGTTCGTCCCACTTAGTAGAGTCACCCCTTTCCACTATTCCTATCCCTAGCAATGACTCTCCAACACCCCCATCTCCACCTACTCATAAAAGAAAGAGACGAACCCCAACAGTCTCTGTCTCAAAACGACAAACAAGGGCCACATCCCAAATTTTCACTTCTTCCGAAAGCCCTTCCCCTAGAAAAGAATCTTCTCCTACAAAGAAAAGGAAAGAAACTGACTTCTCTGCTTTCCTACCAAAAAGGAAAATGAAAATGACTGTTGAAACAGGAGTTACTCCCATTTCCCCTGACCCCGCCACTATCCTGTTAAAACTTCAATCCTCACCACCATTCCAAATTCCCCAACCCGTCTCTTCCGGTGGCACTGTCACACAAGAACCAGTGGCCCGGGATAACATGACATTGTTTATTGCTCAAACAGTGACTGCCACACAAGAACCAGTCACTTACCCAGAGGCTGAAACACAAGAACCAGCCACTGTGGTACAAGAATCATACACCAAGCATGATAATACAGGGAAACCAGTTGTAGCTGCTCCATAAGTACCAGCTACAGCTGTGGATCAGCAGACAACTCCAGCAGAATCAACCAGCACACAGGGTTCACACACTATGGCATCTTTATTGGAGGAAAATGAGTTTTTGAAGTCAGAACTAGAGGCCTATAAGAATGAATTAATCATGGCACGAGAAGCCTTTGATAGAGAATTGAATCTCTACATGCTAGCACACACAGCATCAGCACAAAAGAAGGATCCATGCAGAGAATACATGTGCCATGAGTGTGGTAACATTTACCAATAGGCAGGATACAAAGTAGTCAAAATTCAGGTATCTGAGGCATCTACATCAGCTGCAATTAAAGAAGAACGCCCTACTGCTCCACAAGAACCAGTAGGGCCCTCAAAAAGTCTGGAAAAAGAAACTAAACCACAAATATCTCGCCCTGTGCTAGTCAGCTCAACCACTCAGACAATGCCCCAACCACAGATATCCAGCCCTGAGTTAGTCAGCTCAGCCGCTCAGACAATGCCCCAACCTAGTACTTCTAATGCCGGGACATAGACCCTGCCATGGAAACAATTAGAACTTATGAACAACTGGAAGAAACAATATGCTGTAGATCAAGATAAAATATTACAGCAGCATAAGTTAGCATGGCAGAATCACATGTATGCCAACTGGGATATTTGGGAACAGACATTGCAACAGCTCAGGGATTCTAAGAAAGAAGTCAAAGAATCAAAGGAAAAGTTGGTTTTGATGTTTTCATTAGTGCAAAAATTGATGGCTACCCGAAAACCCTCCTTGAATTATTCTCTCTTCCTCTCTGAACGTCTGGTTTATTTTCAATTGAAGGCAATAAAGGATGGCAGACCTCATGAATTGCTTACTGCGGAACAATTTGTTAAGACTTTTTCTGAGGCCCCTGAAAGTGACCAACATTTGTTGTGTGAACTTTATCTCCATAACGAGGCCATGCCTGAGAATAGAAAAGTCAATCTCACTCCAATTGTAGGTGATGTACAAATTAGGGCATTCGTTTCATTCCTGGCCAATCAGATCACCTGGCAAACTGCGTTTATTGCAAGTAGGCATAATGAGGAGAATCGGCTTTTTTGGATTAGACCGGAACCTTCAAATCCGGCCATGTTTGTAGCACAATATCACCGATTCTTGCAGAAGCCAGGAATGCACAGGTACATACAACAACTGCAGGCTTCAACACTTTTAAAGTGTCTACAACTAATCAGAGTAAAGGAGAGTGCTGCATCGAATGCCAACACTATGTTTTGGCAACAGTCATGCAAGGAAAGACAAGAGTATCACCCTTTCAGCCCTGATAATCTTCAAGCTGCACTCTCCAGGGTACCTAACTACATCAGATGCATTCGGCATTGTGGAGAAAACTGGATTGGTTACCATTTTCATTTTCCAATTCTATGGATGCCTACAGAAAAATACCAGTGTCACTATCAATTGGCTGACAGAGATGAGGCTGTAGCATGGCAGCAATTGTAGAACAATCGAGGATTCCGAGCTCCGAAAAAAGCCACCTTCTCCAGCTACTGCTTGAGCAACTTGCATGCACAGAGTCAGTACTCAGACTCTGACTCAGACTAGGAGTTGCCTGAGGACATGCAACCCTTTCAGCTGGGGGGGATGTTAGGACCTCACTATGTACCATTTTTACTATATATTTTGACACCACCTTACCCTTATAACTATGTTTAAAAAGGATTCCATCATCATTTTCATTCACTTTATCCAAAGGTATATAAAATCCTCTTCTTTACTATATATTTTATCTGTTTACATATAATTCCATATTACTCTTATATTTCATCATTAATCGAAGGTAGATTGTTGCTAACATAAGTCTAAAAGATCGCAGATAAATTATGTGTTGTGCTAGAACAATCGGCCGTTGCTGAAACAGTCAAACTTCGTTGCTAAAACAGTCGACTCCGTTGCTGAAACAGTCAATAGGCACGCAAATTCTGTCACTACTCGTAATTTGCGATTCTGGAAGAGTATTTTTTGGAACAATGGCAACAACATGAGACGAGCAAGGAAGTGGTTACACGGATTATCCTGAAGATAGTACTCTTTTTGTATCTGTTGTAACAATATCTTTTTATGGAAGAACAGAATAGCCCTGTTTTAAGAAAGAAGAACAGATTTGGGATAAACGTAGATTTTCTCTAATGTAATTGTAAGAGATGTCTCCTCTTTAAAAAGAGGAGACATCATCATTAGAAGGGAGTTCAAAAACTACAGGAGAACATTGTGTTTGAGAGGACAGGAGCTAGACTCCATTTGTAATGTATCATTTCTTTTGACAGATGAATAAAAGTTCCTTTTGAGCGCTTCAATTTAATCCTTTTCCTGGGGAATCTTGTGAGAAGGAAAGGGCCCGCCTTCCTCACAAGATTCGCCCGACTGTTCCTGTAGTTTGCTAGATTTCTTTATGATATTCGCACTTTACTTTAATTCTGTTTGCTGAAACACCAGTTACACAGTTCTGTAGTTTATTGAGCATTATGTTTCCTTTAACGGTGCATGTGTTTAGTACATTCAATCTTAAGAAGTTAAGGGATCTATTTCTGTTATTTGTTTGCATGTATGATTGATGCTGGGAAGCAGGTGCTAAAGATTCCTGTACAAAGGAATAGGGTCTTGTTCCCATTGATTGCCTTTCTTTTCCCTGCAGTGTGATTAGAAACAGGAGACAGGTGTTGAAGGTTCCTGTTCATGGGAATAGGGTCCTGTTCTCTTGAGTTTATCTTTTCTACAGAGTGATTAGTGTCAGGCAGCAGGTGCTGAAGTTCCTATTTAAAGGAATAGGGTCCTGTTCCCTGTTATGGTTGATTGGTTTCCTTTCCTGCAGAATGATTTCCCTTTATTTGGATTCTTAAAAACTGCAATAGAGGAATTGCTTCTACTATAACATAAGTAACTTCAGCTTTGATTAAACAGGGTGTGAATAATTAGATTTGTATGATTAATAATTGTGTGGATTTTTACTACAACATTATTTTTTCTTTTGGAATTGAGCATATCCAGTGTGTGATTGTCTTTGGAATAAATAGACTTCCTTGGGTTGACAATTTATGTGGAGCTTGAATTGTTAAAACAATTAAAGCGACCAACAATCACATGAAACAATTTACTGCTTCCTATGGCACGCGTGATTGCTCTGCTCACTTTGCACAGCACATGCGGCCCTACTGCAGCACACATGATTGT
>JAXQQM020091758.1:0-40773 GCA_034641835.2 Pinus albicaulis | reverse complement strand
TTCAGCTAATTTCTACACACACTAGATCTATTCTTGGTCACCAATTTCATTTTATTTGCATTTTGAACTCCCATTGAGTTCCATGTTTGCTAGGGTTTTTCATATCAACCAAAGAGAGGAATTTTAGATCTGAAACACTGAGGACTTCCAAGAACCCATCCCACTAAGGAGAACTGGAAAATACCTTTCTTGTTTTCCTCTCAGGTGCCCCATTCTTTAATATAATATAAGATTCTTTTTATACATTGTTCTTGTCTTGTTCATTGGATGCATGGAACCATTTCACATTTTATTTGCTTAATGTCTTTCATGTTTAGATCTAATATTATGCAGCAAATCTAAAGATATTTTGCAGCCATACTTGATGTTAGGGCTACTTGATATGCATAGCTAAAGTGATCTTTTACGATGAAAGAATCATACTAACAATTGGCGACTCCGCACGGGTTTTCTTTTGCGACCACTGTCATTTTCTATTTTCCTGCATATCCAGCTATTTCAGACCCTAGGGTTTCTCTTACATTTTTTGTTTTTCCTATTTTTATGCTATTTTTCCCCTCTAAAACCCTCAAACATTCAAATTTCTAACTTCCGTTTGTTTTTGGCCTTGTTACGCAGGTGACCGACATTAGCCACTGCTGAGACGACAAAATTTTCTGAAATCTGCCGCCGCCAGACCCGGATCTGCAGGTCGCACTTATCAGCCCAAAAAGTGTGACCTGGCCTTGAGGTCACACTTTTCTACCTTAAATCTGCGACCTAGTCTGAAAACAGGCCCAAACTTGCGACCTGCACTTTTTTCTGCCATCTTCCAGCACTTTTTCTGGGTTCCACTGAAGCTTCTATCAGGGTGTTCCAGCCTCTGTTTCCACCTATTCAGACCTGTTTCTGATCTATTTCACGCACCTAAGTGGGACTCTTTCCCCTTAGAGCTCTAGTTCCCTCCACTTTTTGTGGGAGAGTTTGTTGTTATTTTCAAACGTCTGCATTTCCAGAAGTTTCAGCCTTATTTCAGATCTGATACCTCTTGTTCAGCTCCTCACAGGTCAGCTTTTTCTTCCCCTTCTCTACACTGCCTTTCGCTTTGTTTGGGTTCATTTCTAGGGTCACCCCTTTGACCCCCTCTTTTTAGCTGATCTCCTATTTTCTAGCAGCAACCTTGCCCCTGCCTCTTTGCTGCTTTCTGCACCACTTTCCAGCAGATTTCTCCATTGGATCCCAGTCCCTCCGGACCTTATATCTATTAGTCTCTTGTTAGCGTGCTCTGCCCCTTCTAGACTAGTTTTGAGAAACCCACCTTCTTGGGTTCGATTGCTTCCTTTTTTTTTGCTACTTTTCTATTCTTTCAGTTTTATTTACTGCAGATTTCTTTTCCATTACGCAGCACATTTTTTTTTCTCTCTCTCAAAACGTCTGGGTTTAATCAATTAAAATTAACGCACACCACACACTGACCCTAACTGAAGAAGAGCCTGGTTAACACCGCCTGGAAAAGACTCTAAAATTAATCGACACTACACCTCCTTGCCCTTGTCGCGCCTTGATTTTGCACCTTGCTGCCCCTGTCTGTCTTTCTTCTTCCCGTCATCATTGCGCCTCCAAGGCGTTTCTCTCGGTGACTTCTTGGCCTTCACCCTCAGTTTCCGGTTGGTCGACTTCCTCCTCCCCGTCGTCATCGAGTAAGTCCTCCCCCGAGTCCGCCCTCCGACTCTTCCTCTGATTGTTTGGGTTCTCCCCATCCTTCTAGTTCTCCCCCCTTTACCTCCACCATGTCTAGTTCTAGACCTAGCCCTAACCCCAGTTCTACTGCCGGGTCCACTTCCAGTGGAACCACTACGGGATCCACCTCGACTGCCCCATTACTTTTGTATATGGCCAGCCTTAGTCTCCCCGACTTCAATCAGCTTATTAATGATCCTATCTGCCACGATGTCAGTTGGCCTACTATGCCAACCAAACTCCCCTACGACATTCCCAAGTTCGAGGGCCTTGCCAGCGAAGATCCCTCCAATCATATCCGATCTTTCCACATGTGGTGCTCCTCTGATTCCATCACCAATGACTCCATTCATCTTTGTTTATTCTAACGCACCCTTAACGGCGACGCATCCAAATGGTATGTTGATCAAGCGACCTCTTCCCATACCACTTTTACAACCATTGCCCAAGCCTTTTTGTCTTATTTCCAGCTCCCTCTCCAATACGACACTGGCACTAAAATCTTGACCTCCTTTCAGCAATCCTCTTCCACACGTCTCTCCACTCATGTCCAGGAGTGGCGTAGACGACGAAGCTTATGCCGTGCTCCCCTTTTTGAAGATCACGTTTACATGAATTGGTTCCTTCGCTCTCTCTTACCTCCCATTGGCAAATATGTCGCCTCCCATTTTCCCCAAACCGAAGAAGCCGCCCTTCAAATCGCCTTAAAATATGACCTTATCTATGCCCAGTCTGGTTATGTTTATACTGTCCTTCCTGATCTCCCCAAGCTTGGGGGAACTAACGCTTCTGGAACCTCTCACTCTGCCGACGGTATCATCGGAGCCATGTCTCATACCTCTACTCCGCCTCTTATGCCCTATGGTTTCCCTCCCAGTGGGGCCAGCACCTCCAGCACCTTTCCCTCTCCTGGTAACATGTATCCAGGCTTTGGCATGCCTCCTCCTTTTTCCCACTCTCCTGCTTACTTCAATGTTGCCCCTTCTCACCCTTACCCTTATCCGTAGCCTGGTGTCCCAGCTCCTCCTCCACCCCCACAGCCACACTTACTACCCTCTCCAGGGCACGTATTTACGCAACACGGTGTGACTACTCCTCCTCCTCCTCAACGGTGGCGGAGAGGCAATCCACCCGCATCTGGTAATCGTGGACCCAATCCTTCTAGCATTGACCCAAACACCGCCACCTAGCCCCAGGGCTCCCAACCCAAGCAGGACAGGCCCCTTCGCACAAATAAGCCTTGTTCATGCTGCGGTGTTTTCGGTCACTACACTCACGATTGTCCCCTATTA
This sequence comes from Pinus albicaulis, assembly GCA_034641835.2. Lineage (NCBI taxonomy): Eukaryota > Viridiplantae > Streptophyta > Pinopsida > Pinales > Pinaceae > Pinus > Pinus albicaulis. The sequence continues at coordinate 37,762 of JAXQQM020091758.1, read as the reverse complement.
CCACAGATGCGACAGATGTGGGAGTCTCAGGCCACCATTCGGGGACAACACTCCTCTTCCCCTGCCCCCCCCCCCATTACTTCTACCTCTCAGCCCGCCGTGTTTACCGATCCTTTCCCTCAACAAGGATTTGTGGCTACTCATGCCCCAACATCCACTCAACCTTCTCCTTCTGGCTCTTCCGATTACCAGATTCTTATGATGTCCTCTGACCAACCTCTCACTATTGACCTTAACCTTCAAACTCGGTCTCTTCAATACTCCCCGCATCCCGTACCGCCTATCTCTGAGTCCCCATCATCAACTTCTACAGAGCCTCTATCGACACCCAATGGTCCCTTACAAATCCCTCTGCCCAAAGTTGAGGTTCCCACCAAAATTCCTAAGGGCCCATTATGCTGAACTACTGCCTCTAGTCGGGCTGCCCGTTCTTATAGCATATTAGATGATCTGGCACAATCTCCAGCTTCCATTTCAACATTGGAGCTCCTCTAGTCGTGTCCTTCTCAAAAGAAAGCTCGACTATCTGCCGTGGGTACTTTAGATCCTGCTGATGACCTATTAATTTTTTTCAACGCCCGTCAGTCAGACCATGCCCCTCTTCCTCCTTTAGTCGCTTTCCAAATCCCAGTCAAAATCCGAAACGCCATTGTCGCTCGCTGTATTATTGATGAGGGGGCATCTACCTGTGTAATGTCTACTTCGGTTTGGAAACAACTCGGATCCCCTGAGCTGGGCCCTTCCACCATCACCCTCAGTGCATGGGATGGCCATGCCTCCCAACCTATTGGTCTTTTTCGTAACTGCCCTATCACCCTTGCCGATAAGACTGTCTATGTCGACGTTGAATATATCGACGCCCCTCTTGACTACAACATCATTTTGGGGCGTAGTTACACCTATGCCATGTCTGTCGTCCCACCCGCAGTCCACCGCAAGATGTTTTTCCCTCATAATGGCAAGATCGTCACCATTGACCAGTTATCGTATCATGAACCTAAATCTCAAACCTCCCCTGAGTCCACCATTTCTACTGTCACCAATAAGCAAACTGTCGATTCTTTGACCAGTGTCTCCCCTAGCGTATACAAAGATTCCTCTTTGCTTGGCACCTTCCCTGGTCCCCCCCCTCCTCCTATCTCGGATGCTAGCTCGGCGAATGTTTGCATGATGCAATCATCTCAGGCTTCCCTCCCGCAACCGGCTCTGGCTAGTCAGAAACCGCCACCTCATCTGACTCACCCTACTCCTGGCCCTTCTCCTCCATTGTTTCCAACTCTCCCACTGGGTCCTTCACCTCCCCCTCACACCTCGGAACCCCCTTATCCTCCCGTCTCGGTTCCCTCCGGACTCCCCCATTTAGACACCATCCCTCCTGGCCATTACTCCACCGGTCAAATCCCTTTCCTTGGCCCTCCCCCTGGCGTCTATTCGATTCCTATCATGGCCACCCTTTCCCTACCTAATTTAACTTTGGGCATCCCGGTATGGTATCTTACTCCTCCAACCGCAACCCCTCCCGGCCACCCTAAACCATACATTGTTGTGACACCAATTCAACCGATTCCCGTTGCTCCTCCCACCACTACAGTACCTTTAGTGTCATCGCACGACCCTCCTCATGCTGAGACTGCTATGAGTAAGAAAAGAAAAACTCGCAGGGGGGCATCCAAAGATAAAGCCACCACTCCTGATCCTACTCCCCCTCCTCCCACCAAGCCCTGTGCTTTGTGTGATGCTGTCGGTCACGCCACCCATACTTGTCCTGAGTTGCCCCGTATCCAACCCATGGTCAAAGTCGCGTTCCCTGATTCGTCAGCCCCTGAGACCTCTGTTTCCCCCACCCCCATAACCAAGAACCCAAAGGCCCTTCGCACCAAAAAACCTTGTGCTTTATGTGGTGTCCATGGCCATTTTTCTCACCATTGTCCTCACCTCACACATTACCGTGCCTCTTTAGAGGTCATTCGCGAGTATGAAGTGGAACAGAATCAATCTGCCTCGCCCATCCTCACTCAGTATGTGTCGAGTTTACTCGAGGATCCTTCGGCCACCATTGACATCCCTCCCCCTGATGTTGAGATGTCCGAATCTGCTGCTCCTCTATTTTACCTCTCATCATCCGCCCAACCCTCAGAGTACATCCCCTCCGTATCCACTCCGCCTTTTTCATTTGATCCCCCTTCAGCGCCATTCTTGGACTCTTCATGTTTTGACCATATTTGTACTTGCTCTTCAGTCATCTCCCCTGATGACCAATTTCTGCGCCTTTCCACCATGAACGATGCTCTCGGTAGCTTTGTAGCCTCTTGTGGTTTCCACCACCTTCCCCTTTCTTCCCCTAACCCCGATACTCCCATTTTTCTCTATGATGTACGTCACAACACCAGCCCCCGCTCTTCTTCACTCCTCTTCTCTTGTGATGTTGTTCCCTTGACCCTCTCGTCCACTCATTACATTGGTTATGCCGATGGCGCGAGTCGGTATTCCCGAAACCTTGCCTCAGCCGCCTGGGCCATCTTTACTCCTGGGCATACCCTTGTCCTCACAAATGGAGTCTGCATCGGCACTGCCACCAATAACCAGGCCGAGTATGATGTCGTTCGTGGTCTCCTAGCTGACGCTCTCTCCCATCATATCCTCCATATGCAAGTTTATTTAGATTCCCTGCTTATTGTCTTACAACTTAATGGCATCTACCGTGTGCATAATCCTATCCTGTTTAGACAATATTTACGGGTGAGACTTTTGACACGGGAATTTAGATTTATTTCATTCAACCACATCCCTAGAAGTCACAATCACTACATAGATCAGATTGCAAACCATGTTCTAGACTGGCATTTATCACACATAAGACAATAAAATTCACAAAAGACACATCAAACTCATACATATATATAACATGTGTTTTAAAGTCCATATACTTTGAAACATATGACATGCCCATAGCATGTTACAAAAACCACTACTACAAAAATGGGGGGCACCACTTGCCCCTACATCACTATTAGAGGGCACCACCTGTCCCATGTCTAATCACCATCCGGAGGATCCTGCACCAACGGCTCTGCTCCCACAGCTCGTAGATCACGCACCGTCTGCCCGGCCATTGCCATGCGTCGCATGATCCCTCGCCATTCCGAGGGGAGACCAACACATAGCTCTATGTATCGGTCGTCTAAATCCTGCCATCCATGCTCTGACACACCGGTCAGCAGTCCCTCACATCTACGATGGAGATCCTCCACCAGTGCGTCCATCTCTTCATCCTGTCTTGTCCTCGATCCAGTTGTGCATGTAGCACTTGCTGCTGCTGGTCGTCCCATATATCCAGCCGATTTAACCGGAGCTATATCTGCATCCCAAACAAGATAAAGATTAGTACCATGAATACTAGTCACAAACTATAAAGACAAGGAACAAAACAAATTAGCTGCTTTTCACTTACCATCTGGTCCCCATACTCGCCCAGGTGATAGCGGCAAGTCTGGATCTCCCCAATAACTCATCCCACTATAAGGATAGTCATCTATGTATAACGTCATCTGGTCCCAATGGGCAAAGAACTCTGGTCGAAACACCTTGCCGACTGCCCCTCCTCCTCCTCTACTCAGTAGTCATCCCCACCGATGCATCTGAGGCTCTCTCGGGCCCCCATCTGGCAACTGTATACGACGTAAGGTCGGGATCTTCTCAAAGAAGAAAGAGCACAATATTGTCCCATACGCACAATCATGATTCACTTGCCGCTTACATAGCGACAACTACCGTTTCAACGACACCAACATCATCTGGGCCCACCCATAGTAGGTCCCTCCGAACACACTCTCCACAATAATCATCTGCCCTCCAGTGATGTGATGGAGCGCCTGTCTGCCTACGATCTGCAACACTGCTGCGGCCACTGCCCGAGTCTCCAACCTCTCTAGATCCCCAATGGATATCTGAGTCCCCTTGACTCGGACACTTGGTCGACAATGTCACTCAACAAACTCCATAATGTTACGCCCCCGTGGTAACACTAGCTACGTATTCCCCACCATCCCCAATGGTGGGAGACCAGTCAAGAAATACAAATCCTGGACCGTCAACTCGATCCTGTGCCCCTGCACTACAAACACCTCATGATCTGGATCCCAATAACTGATAATCCGGGCCAACAAGGGCTCTTCAGCCCTCATCAAAGGGTTCTCCAAAAATTTCAGAACCCCATGTCTCGCCAGTGCATGACGGACACCCTGATTCGCCTGGATCTCCGTCCGTAGTGTACCTAAGTCTCTCTCTCTCTAGTTTATTCGCATATCTTAAATATCTGCATAAAAACACCATCTTTATCAGTCTAAAAATAATCAAAACTAGATTATCTCACACCAAAACTAAATCTCAGTCCAACACAGCACTGAAAATCCCTCCCCCTCACAGGTCGCACTTTTCAGGCAAAACCTGGGCTAGGTCGCACTTTTCAGGCTCAAACCTGCATCCCAAGTCGCAGTTTTTTCCCCAAAAAGTGTGACCCGACCGTGAAGGAGATGTAGGGGCACTTCTTGAGATTTAAAGCCCTAATCTACAACTTGAATACATCAAAAACAAAGCCTAAGATTAGGCCTCTTACCTCCCACTGACGGATCACAATTCCAACGGTCGGTTTTTCCACTACGATCGCCGCAATATTTAGGGTCTTCTCTCCTCTCCACATTCACCACAGCTACACAAGAAAATGAATTATTTTGGAGGGAAAACACCCTACTCAAAGAAAACCCTATTTTTTCTTTCGCCTGCTGTGACCAAACCGTAGCCCCGTTTGACACACCGTCCGCACCGTTGGAAAGCTCTCACCGAGCACTCAAATGGGTATTGGTTAGTTTTTTATTTTTTGATACTTCACCAGGACACATTTTGTCCACGAAGCGTTTGTTCACCTCTTCTCAAAATCGAATTTCTTCACTTACGACACTTGTAATAGGGGCACCACTTTGCCTCCTTACTTGTCCTTGTTCGTGTTGATTTTCACCATGACATACCCTCTTGTACTCATGATATTATAGTCCCCCATTGGACCTTTATTGTGTGGTAGCACCATCGAGTCACCCTTGTTTAGAGCATCCGAGTTGAGTCATCATCGCATTCATGGAATCTATCCCGAGTCCCTTTGTATCCCGCTATAGCCCTCCATCCTTCATTTCTCGGTCCCTATCTCGTGTCGCACATTATGGCCTTCAGTCCCACTATCCCTTATCCCTCATGATATTGTGTCAGTCACTGCCAAGCCATTCATGCCCTTAGTGCTCTAACAAGGGAAGTCATCCATCCGCTACTCAGTATCCCCCATTCCATCATCATCATTAGTGTCTATCTGCTCGTCGCTCTACTATTTTCCCTTGTGCCTTAGTTGGGGTTCCCTTATTGCCTCACCTATGGCGGACCTACTTCTGTCGACATCAACTCATTTATTACAGAAGCCAGGTCTAGGGGGCAGTGTACATTGGTTCGAGCTCTTTTCATCATGATCGTGATTTATACACTTGATGCTCCAGTGATGCCGCAGCAGCTATTGGTGATCCCCAGGTGTGTGTGAGATGTCTTCAACCCTCATGAGGGGGTGGCCCTGTAGGTAGCCCCCCACATACCCGGATGACTTCTTCATCCCAGTCCTTGATGCAGCTCCTCTCCTTCGATGATATCGGCCTCAGTCGCTTGCAGCACCTCTTCGATTTGCACATGTCGGTCCGATTTCGCGAGCCCTTCCCCATGTGTAGGGGGCATGTGGGTGCATTTATATCTCATGTACTACAAAAATATTGTATAAGTCCTGACGATTATTCCAGGCATAGCATGTATGTGGGATTCATCCTTCTTGTTTTCTGGCTCATGTTTAGGCCAGCACTGGATTTACTATTGCGTTCTGTGGTTTTCCAAGCACCTTATCCTTTGTACTATTGTCTCGGCGGGCATAGGTATGCCTTCCCCGCCGCCTTTCACATTGGTACCACATCATCCACTTGAGACTTATTGCACCTGTAAGTCTCGTCTCCTCTGGGTCTAGTCCTCCACCACTTTAGATTACCTTACATTCCTCTCTTACTATCTCATGCTTAAGTTCTTACAACGTACTTCGGTCATACGATTTGCTCCTAACACTCGTACGTTGGGGGGAAATCTGTTACACCATTTTTTGGTCATCTAACCCATTATCGTTAGATAAACCCAAGTACACCATGTAAGACCAATTTTACTCCAAGTAAAATTGCTTTCACCACATTTGTTTACGTTTCTTGGTCATATTTAACCCAAAACAAAGTAATCAATTAAATAAATCATTATTTATTTAATTATTTCCTAAGAATAAGTTATTTAAATCATTATTTAAATAATATTCTTAGTTAAATTTGACTAAATCACATATAAATAATTAAATAAATCATTATTTATTTAATTATATTCCCACCATCTCCCTAAAATAATAAATAAATCATTTATTTATTTATTGTTTATAAATAAAGGAATTGACCCAAGTCAAAAGACCTTTTCCCTTCAACAAATATAATAAAATATTCCTAAAGGGTGATTCTAGAATTTGATTAATAATATTTTATTCATGCACCGAGTTCTAGAACACCCCAATATTTTTTTATAAATAGGAGGGTTTTCCCCATTCATTAGTCACCTCCATTGCATTAGATCACACTAGATCTACTCTTGGTCACCATTTCCATTTGTTTGCATTTTGAACTCCCATTGAGTTCCATGTTTGTTAGGGTTTTTCCATATTAACCAAAGAGAGGAATTTTAGATCTGAAACACTGAGGACTTCCAAGAACCCATCCCACTGAGGAGAACTGGAAAACACCTTTCTTGTTTTCCTCTCAGGTGCCCCATTCTTTAATATATAATATAAGATTATTTTTATACATTTTTCTTGTCTTGTTCATTGGATGCATGGAGCCATTTCACATTTTATCTGCTTAATGTATTTTATGCTTAGATCTAATATTATGCAGCAAATCTAAAGATATTTTGCAGCCATACTTGATGTTAGGGCTACTTGATATGCATAGCTAAAGTGATATTTTACGACGAAAGAATCATACTAACATATATATATATATATATATATATATATATATATATATATATATATATATATAACTTATAGTTTTAAACCATACAACCAGCGGGTTAAACCACATTTGGAGGAGTGCTACATCAGATTAGCAGGAGGTTAAGTTTGGTGCAGCGGGGCCAATTATGGAGGTGAACATGGTTATACATTTAAAAAAAAAATTATGGTCGGGATCAGGGGTCAAAAACCCGACCTACTCCACATTACGCCACCAATTTACCGCTCCGTCCACACTATAGGTCTTAACAATCAAAGGATGTCGTACCTATTTAAGTTTTCAACGCGCCAACAGTCGAGGTTTGGAGGAGGCCAGCCCCCTCCCCATGCACCCAAGTGCTCGAAACCAGGAGCTCCAAAAACAAACCCGACCGAAGATTAACCATGATTAATTAGCACTTAATACGTGTTTATGCCACATTAAACCTCCATTAGAGCTAAATGCGCTTATATATAAACCTGCACTTATCTTATCATTAATCACACTTATCTTAAGTTTTAAGTGCGATTAGTCTGGTAGAATTTTAGGGTAGTGCACCAAACTTGGTGGAATGGCTATTTTTAGAAATTTAACTGGCAGTCTTTCGGAAATAGTGGAGAAATTGGGGGAAATATAGTTTTTTCCATAACTGAGGCAATTTTTGCCCAAATAGAGCTCAGAAAGAGGCATTATTGGCTAATAGACATGCTAGGAACTCACTGAATCAGGTTGCAGAGGCAGAAAAGGTCATCTACATGTTTTTTTGTGCATTTGAAGATTTTTGAAGCCTAGGGCCACTAGGTGTTGGAGGCATTACCAGAGCATCCAAAATCCAAATTGAGCACAAAAATAGTCATTTATGGTAGATTTTGATGTTTTAAACTCATTGGAATAGGTTCCAATAGCATTTGAAGCTTGTAACAGCAATTTGAGCACACTTGAAGCTAATACAAAGGCCCACACTATGAAGCTGGACCAAGGAGATGTAGCTCAGGAGGGTTGAACTCCTTCAACAAAATTATGTGTATTGAGCTCTTTTATGTGTGTTTGTTGTGTTTGTCTTTGATGTTTTTTAGTCATTTAAAATTATTATTTTAGGTTAGTATGACAAACACTAAATTTCACCAAGTAAATTGAATTGACAATCACATGCTCATGGAAAAACTCTTGATGAATAAGCAAAACAAAGCAAAGAGATTTTTATATCTGGAAATGATACTAGCATAATAATAACTAGAAATCATTTTCAGATCAAGTTGGTATCAATCGTCATGCTGCAATATTTATGAATTTGCAGAACAACAATATAAATTTTCAAAAAACATCTTGTTTCTACCTTGGTCAACAATCAAAGGAAACTTGGAATATTTCTCACCTTGCACTCTATTACTATGGCAATTTTTAGTTGCTTTTGCCTTGAACTTGTCTCAACTCTTGCCCAAATTTCTTTGCCATTGTAATGTGCCTTTTGGAAACCAGCAATGAACATTTGTGAAACCTATGCCTTCTTTTCCAAGATGCTTTGTTCTCTCTTTGACCTTTGCAACCTCATGCACCGACACCTTGTTTTCAACACCACTCAACACCAATGTTAACCACTGCAAATGTTTTTCACCTTCTTTCAAAGTCAGCATGTTATCAATCTGAAACAACTCATTACAATTATAAGAATTTGTTTGAAAATTATAATGCAAAACATCTCTTTGTTTTATCATCATCAATGTTAAGTTTTGGCTTGCATTGACTAGCCTCTTCGTTTGCCCCGCATTAACTAAAGAAGTATTTAATTTCTTGTGATAAGCTCTCACAATATACTCCACTTCATCCTTAAGCAAGCGATATTTTTTCTTATGGTGATAAAACACCACTTTCCTGTTATACAAATATAGACTTCCCAAGATAATCCCAGAAATGGCAAGTGGAATTACATCTAACTCGACTTCATCAACAAAGTCTGCAGTAATAGAAAATCTAAAAATACATTTCCTTGTAACCTATAAATTAGCATTCTTAACTATACAACCCAAAGGGTATGGTTTATAATGTGTCATGGTTTCAAGGTTAATATTTTTGACTAAATCTTCTGAAATCAAGTTTTCTTGTGATCCCATATCTAATAATGCATCAATATTTGTATGATTGGAAATCACTCTAATATGGAACAATTATTATCTTATGTCTTCATTTGGAGAGTTGATGTGACTATTTGAGGAACTAGTACATTGAACATGTTTCCCTTTCAAACCCATAGTAATAATTTTTGTCTCATATCCTTAATCTGACCCTAAGTCCTTTTCAGATATAGTAACAGTTTTGCCTTTCTCTTTGTCTTTCAATCTATCTGGTTTCAATTATGGATGAAGTTGCCAACAATGGTCTTCATCATGGCTAGTATTTGAAAAGTTTTTGCAAATGATTTTTTCCTTCCATTTGTTAATACTTGCATTCTTCTTTCCCTTCCATTTTCCTCCATTCTCTTTTCCCTTACCTTCACTTTCACCTTTCTCATCTATGTTTTGTTTTCCCCTTGCCTCAAAGTGTGTGGCTTGTACACAAAATTCATCTAAATTTCTTGGGTTAAATATAAGGATAGTGTTACACCATTTTTTGGTCATATAACCTATTACTATTAGATGGACTGAAGTACACCATGTAAGGCCAATTTTACCATAGTAAAATTTCTTCCACCATGAAAAATAACTAATCCATAATTTATTAAGTTTTTCCTGGTCTAAATAGGAAATCCCATGAGGAATAATTGTATAAATCCTTATTTGTTTGATTTTCCTCAAGGGATAATTAATTAAACCATGGTTTAATTAATATTCCTAGTCATATTTAATCCAAAACAGGAAAATTAATTAGATAAATCATTATTTATCTTATTATTTTCTAGGAATAATTATTTAAAAAATTATTTAAATTATATTCTTTCTTAAATTTGACTAAATAATTTATAAATAATTGAATAAATCATTATTTGTTTAATTATTACTCAGCCACATTCTTAAAATAATAAATAAATCATTTATTTATTTATTTATTATTTCTAAATGAAGGGATTTGAACAAATTCAAATTATTTTTCCCTCCAATAAAAATAATAAAATATTCCATAAAAGATGGATCTAAATTTGGTTAATAATATTTTAATTATGCACCAATATCTAGACTAACTCAATATTTTGTTATAAATAGAAGATTTTTTCCATTCATTCACTACCTTTTGTTGCCTAAAGATCACTATGGATCTATACTTTTGGTCTTACTTTGATCCTCCATCATTGTCATATTTTTCTACTTTTTGCTTGTGATCTCCCCTTGAGTTCCATTTTTTGTCTGGGTTTTCTGCACCATCAAGAGAGAGAGATCTTAGATCTGAAGCACTGAGGACATAGAAGAACCCATCCCATTGAGGGGGACGGGTAACACCTTTCTATGTTCTCTTCCCATGTGTCATAATACAAAAAAATATTTAAAAATTCTTGTCTTGTTCATTGGATGCATGGAGCAACTCTTGCTTATTATTTGTTGTTTAATGTTTTTAACTACATAGATATGGATTTATGTAGCATTTATTCTGATAATTAACTATAGATCTAAGGAAATTGATAGCCATTTTTGATGTTAGGGTTGTTTTTTATGCATAGCTAAAGTGAGATTTCTTCATACGCTTGTGATTATAATTCACACTAACAACTAGCAACTCCACAAGGGTTTATGATTACGATCGTCATCGTTTTTCAGATCCCTACATGACTAGCTGCTTCAACCCCTAGGGTTTTTCTTCAGCTTCTTATTTTTCATTTCTTGATGTTTTTTTAACCTTTAAAACCCTAAAACATTAAAAATTCTTACTTTTGTGTGTTTCTAGGCCTATTGCACAGGTAATAGGTATTAGCCATAGTAGAGACAACACATTTTTTTGAAATTTGCTCACAAAACATCCGGAAGTGAAGGTTGCACTTTTTGGGCCAAAACCTGCGACCTCCGCCTTTTGGAAGCGAAAAACAACTTGAAACCTGCGACCTCAGTAGAAAACAGGTCATAACCTGGGACCTGTACTTTTTGCGGTATTTTTTCTGTGATTTTTCTGGGTTTGTCTTGGCCACTGTTCAGGGTTGTTTGATCTCCCTCTCCACCCATATTAGACCTATACGAGGTTATTTTTACTCATCGAAGTAGGAACCAAGCCCCTTAAGGCTTTAATATGCTTCCACCTTTTTAGGAGGAGTTTAGTTGAAGTAGGTCTTCTAAGTTTTCAGTGTTTTCAGTGTTTTCAGTGTTTGAAATTGTACTTTCAGATCCTTTTCAGATCGGTTATTCATCCATACAAAACACCTATTTTTAGTTTTTTTTGGTCCTCCTTTAGGGAACCCTTCGTTTCCCTTCAAGTTGTAGCCTTTCGCCACCTTTTTTGCAACATTTTTCCCTTTGGTTTTTTGTTGTTTTCTACACCTATTTCCAGTAGATCTGACCTTTAGATCCCTGTCCCTCCCGAATTTAGATCAATTGGCCATTTTATGTGTTTTGACTAGATTTTTCCCACCCATAGACTAGTTCTTGGGAAGCCCTCCTCCTTGGTTTTAAATTGATGCATCTTTAGTTGTTTATTTTATTGTCGCATTCAACTTCCTTTACTGTCATTTTCAATTTTATTTACAGTTATACAACATCTTTTTTCTTTTTTCTCTACACATTTCTAGGCTTAATTAAAATTAACACACTTATCACATACACACACACCCTAAATGAAGAGTGCCTGGTTTACACCACCAGGCCAAGACTAAAACATTGTAATGAATTGATCTGGAACCTCCCTGCCCTTGTTTCAACATTGTAATCAATTGATCCTACACCTCCCTACCCTTGTTTACCTCTCTTCATTTTTTTGTTCCATGTCTCTTTACCATCATTGCGCCCCCAAGGCTTTTATCTCAAAGACTCCAAGGCCTTCATCCTCAGTTTCCATTAGGAAGACTTACCCCACCACATAGGGTTTGTGTTCGTCCTCCACTGAGTCCCTATTCCGGCTCTGCTTCTGGTTCATCAAGTTCCCCTTATATTTCTATCCCTGGTTCTCCTCCACCTTTCACCTTCACCATGTCTAGTTCAAGACCTACCGCTGGTGGCAACCCCGACCCTAATGCCGGGAATGCTACTAGTGGTACCACAACAAGAACTATCCTGGCTGATCCCTTGCTTCCTTATATAGTAGACCTAAGCCTTCCCAGTTTTAGCCAGTTGATCAATGACCCCATACACCATGATCCTAGTTGGCCTTCTATGCTAACCAAGCTCCCTTCAGAAATCCCCAAGTTTGAAGGAATTGCTGGAGAGGATCCTACCAACCATGTTCGTTCTTTCTATATGTGATGTTCGTCTAACTCCATCACCGATGACTCTGTCTGTCTTTGGTTATTCCAGCGTACGCTTACTGAAGAAGCTTCCAAATGGTATGTTGACAAGGCCTCCTCCTCTCATACTACTTTTGCGACCCTTTCCAAGGATTTTTTGTCTTATTTCTAGCTTCCCCTTCGCTATGATATTGATACTGAACTCTTGACCTCTTTTTGTCAATCTTATGCAACCCGCTTATTTGACCATGTTCAAGAATGATGGATAAGAAAGAGCCTATGTCGATCCCCTACCTTCTAAGACCATGTCTACATGGAGTAGTTTCTCAGATCCCTCTTGCCTGCTATTGGAAAAGATATCGCATCTCACTTCCCTCAGTCTGAGGAAGCTGCCCTCCAGATTGCTTTGAAATGTGATCTGATCTACACAAAATCTGGTTATGTTTATACCATCTTACCTAATCTCCCTAGACCCGGTGGTGCCAACACCCTGGGGGCATCCCATGTTGCTGATGGTATTGTTGGATCCCTTTCACATCTATACACTCATCCTCCCATGGGTTATGGTTTCCCTCAGGGAGGAGTCAACTCCTTCAGCACCTTGCCCCCTCTCGGTGGCATGTATCTAGGATACGACATGCCTCCTCCTTTTTCCCAACCTGTTTACCCCAATGTTGTCCAACCTCCTTATTATTCATATTCGCAACCTGGCGCTCCATTTCCTCTAGCATTAGCACCTCAGCCTCCCTTTCATTCTCAAGCTCCACAACAGCATCCAGCACCCCCTCAGGGTCAGGTGTATGCATAACAGGCTGCAAATAATCATCCTACTTCCAAAAAGAAGAGGAATGACAACCAAAACTAATCTGCCCTCGGTAATACAGGAAACTATCCCCAAAGGAATGCACCTAACACTGCAACCTAGCTATATGGAACTCGGCCCAAGTAGGACATGTCCATTCACACAAATAAACCTCATTCTTTTTGCGGCGTCTATGGTCACTATACCCATGATTTTCCTCTTTTACCTCATATTCGTTAGATGTGGGAAGCTCAAGAAACATCCCGAGGACATCAAGCCTCTCCTTCGGTTCCTCCCAATGATGCCCCTATCCAACTTGCTATGTTTACCAATCCTTTCTCCCAGAAAGGATATGTGGCTGCCCAACCCCCTGAAAGTCAGGAAGCCACTCAACCTCCTCCATTTGGTACCTCTGATTACAAGATCCTCATGATGAAGTCTGACTAACCCAATACCGCTAACCTCAACCTTTAGACTCGGTCTCATCAGTATAACAAGCCCCTCGCTACATCTGTCACCGAGCCCCCTTCTTCAGGTCCCACAGAGCCTCTTTCGACACCCAATGGTCCTTTATAGATCCCTCAGCCTAAGGCAGAGGTTCATACCAAGATCCCCAAGGAACCATTACACCGAAACACTGCTTCTGGTAAATTTTCCCACTCCTACAGCATAGTAGATGACTTGGTGCAATCCCCTACCGCCATGTCAACGTTGGAAGTCCTCCAGTCGTGCCCTTCATAATGAAAATATCTACTAACTGATATGGGCATTGTGGATACTTTAGATGATCGTTTGATTGTCTTCAACATTGACAATTCAATGCATCCCTCCCTTCCTGCTTCCATCGCCTTCCAAATCCCTATCAAGATCCGAAATGCCAACGTATCTCGTTGTATCATTGATGAAGGGGAATCCACCTGTGTGATGTCCGCTTCGGTTTGGAAAAAACTCAGATTTCCTAAGTTAGCCCCTTCCAATATCACCCTCCGTGCGTGGGATGGCCACTCTTCCCATCCCCTTGGCATGTTCCGCAATTTTCCTATTACTCTTGCGAGCAAGACTATTTGTGTTGACGTAGAAGCCATTGATGCCCCCTTAGACTATAACATTCTATTGGGTCATAACTACACATATGCGATGCATGATGTCCCATATGTGGTTCACCATAAGATGTGCTTTCCTCACAATGGAAATATCGTCACCATCGATCAGTTGACATATTACGAACTGAAGTCTCAGACCTCCCCTGAGTCGATCATATCTTTAGTGGCCAATAAAAAAATAGTCGAACCTCAGACCAATGTTTCACCTGGAGTCTTTAAATATTCCTCTTTTCTTGGTTCTTTCCCTGGTATCTCCCCTCCTATCTCTGACCCTAGCTCGTCGAATGTTTGCATGATGCAATTGTCTCGGTCTAACCTCAAACAAACTGGTTAGACTAGCCAACAGCGCCGCCCTCCGTAGCTTGCTCTCAGTACTTCGAATCAGCCTTCAAGACCCCCTCCTACAGGCCCCTCTTCTTCAGCTGGTGTCCATGATCCTATCTACTCTTCTAGAATGATTCCCCCTAGCCTTAACCATCTCGTAGCTATCCCACCTGGCCGTTACCCCTTCGGTCATATACTGCTTCTTGCTCTCCCTCCTATAGTATTTTCGGTACCTGTTATGTCTACCTTGTCTCTTCCTAACATAACCCTGGGGATCCCAGTGTGGTACATTGATCCCCCAGCCACTATCCCGCTCGGTCAGCCCAAACCTTATATAGCTTTGACCCAAGTCCAACCAGTCGCCATGACCCCTCCCTTCGCTTTTTTTCCCCAGCCACCTCAACAAGAGCCTACTCTTGTTGTTAAATATTCAGGTGAGGGGGAAAAGCCTATAAAAAGGAACCTAAACACAAGGCTACCTAGACAACCCCTGCTCCTCCTCAACCTCCAAAGCATACCCCCCCGTGTGCTTTGTGTGATGTTGTCGGTCATGCCACCCATAATTGTCCTGAATTGCCTCATATCAAGCCCATGGTTAATGTCATGTTTCCTAAGTCTAAGGTCCCTAAAGCCTCTGTTTCTTCCACGAATACAACCAAGAACCCCAAGACATGAACACCAACCAACCTTATGCTTTGTGTGATCTCCATGGCCATTATACCCACCTCTATCCCTGCCTCAAAGACTACTGCACCTCCTTGGAAGTAGTCCACCAGTACGAGACCGACCACCATGCGTCCACATCCCCTTTACTTGCTCTTTATGTCGTAGGTGAGCCAAGGACATGTCCAATCCCATTGAAATTCCCCCTCCCGGTGTCGAGATGATGGATCCTTTGGCCACTATCCTCTACCTGTCATCATCTATGAGATCCACGGTGGAAGACCCCTCTGGGACTTCCCCTTCTGTTCTCTTGACCTCCCTTCAGTGATCACCCTGGCCTCAACATTGGTGGATCCTTTATCTACTTTTTCTTCCATCACCCCCCGTGACGATGTGCATGTGAACCTTTCTTCTCATGATGATGAGTTAAGTAGCTTAGCCACGTGACGTTGTCTTTCTTCCACCAGTCACCCTATCTTCTGTTGCGATGACAACATTGTGGAAGTAATTACCATCCCCGACTTTATCTATCCCTCATTACATCAAACCCATGCATTTGAACCACATACACCTTGTGGCCATTACATTTCCACCCAATGTTTGGGTAAGGGGGCACCCATATTTGAGATTCCAGGAGAAGAAATTCTCCACAACCCTCCTAGTGTAGTTGGTTGTGTCGACTCTAGTACCATTATTCTTCCCCATTTAGAAGAACCTCTAGAGTCCCATATCACTTCAGATCACTCTAGGGATGATCCCCCTCATCATTCCTTCATCTTACATCAACAACTCAGTGCCTTAAACATTGTTGTTGACCAACCTCTATATTCTCAATGAGCACCAGTTCATTATCTTCAAAGACACTCTTTGATATATTGAAACCATATATGGCACTCCATAAACACCTCTACGCTAGGGGCATCCTTTCCACCTATGCATACTAGATCAGTCCCCTCCATCACATATACTTGGGGGTAGTATCCCATGCTTGGGGGCATGATGGCACCCCTGGCCATCTTCTCATATGATTACCATAAGTATCGACCTAGACCCCATCAATATAGTGTTGGGAAAAATACTGAGAGGGGGGGTGAATCAGTATTTACTGCATATTCAAAACTTTTTACTTTTTCACTCTCTAAAACCCATACGCTACTTTCCTTTAGTAAACTCGCGTATACAGGCGGATATCCTTCATAAAAATCGCGTATTAGCAAAGATCTAAATATGCAGATATTTATTAACTTAGTTCTTTGCAATATTCATTCATCTGATGTTAAGTTATCAGTAAACATGTGCAGTAACAATAGAATAAACCATTACACAAAACATCACACATGAACACCGGGATTTTTAGGTGGAAACCCAAGTTGGGAGAAAACCACCGCTGCAGTTGCTCAGCCTTCAATATTTTATTATAGAGAAAACATCTTAAAACATATGTGCTGGTGCAGACTCCTACCAGCACGCAGGCACCCACCTGCGCTCGTTTACCAGCCTCTCCTGGAAGGGAGCTCCAACCCCCTGACTCGTTTACCAGCCTCTCCTGGAAGGGAGCTACGACCCCATGATCTCGTTTACCAGCCTCACCTGGAAGGGAGCTACAACCCCCTGACTGAAGGCTACAACCCTCAGCACCTCTATGGACCACGTTTCATCAATTTTCACACTGGATCCAACAACCTCAAAAGATCACAACTTGTAGGCCACACTTCATCATATTTTCAGACTGGACCCACTCCATACTTTTAAGCACAGTCAAACATGAAACTGATACATATAAGTCACTGACAGATATCTGTAAACCATCAGAATAGATCAGATATTTCTTACCACAGTCTTCAGCAAACCCTAGTTTGCATACGCAATTTCCTTTCTCTGATGTCGCGTATATACGCGCTTCCGTTCACATCAACCAGCGTATACCTCTGCACAAAATTCAGAACAGATTTTACTACCCATACGCGCTTTCACTTCATACAACCCGCGTATATACGCGCTTCCTCTGCGTCGAACTAGCGTATGGTTCTTCAGACATATAGGTCATTGCAATTCTTCAGAACAAATACATCACACAGATTTTACCCTTTGCTTCAGACAGATGTTCGCCTCATCTCACATCAGATCATTCCATAAATAGATCTAGCAGATACAAATACATTCCAGATCTAGATTTCCTTCTTCATCCTTTCTTCATTGGTGCATCATGCATTCAGATCTATCATTCAACTGTAACCCTTTCCATTCAGATATACTTCAGAGAGAAGTATTCATTCAAGCTCAGACATCTTGCACCCACACTCATGATTTTCACAATGAATTTCTTCTCTTTATATAGGTTTACCCTTTTTCAATACCATGAGCCAAAACCACATTACTTCCAATGGTATTCCTGGACGGGGTCATTTAGATGAATCATTACCCAATACAATGGGTCAATACCATGGTGGTTACCCCTGGTTTTTCACTTTATGAGCACTTTTGCCCATACGCCACTTGGCACGTTGTTTCCCGCGTGCATACGCGACTTCTCCTAGACAGATCTGCGTATGCCTTGAGACATACTCTTTTCACCATAGATTTAGCACATGCTGAATTCCTTTCTTCATTGCCTTCTGTACTCACTGTAGATACATCAGATTTAGCTCATCAAGACATATTCTATCAAGCACAACTTCATCAAGTAAGTTGCCATCATCTTCATGGGTTGCCATTCAAGGACAACACTCAACATCATATTGCTAACAAACATCATTTCATATTAGATTTACATCATTTACCAAGTCCATCAGTTCAAGACTAACTTCATCAGGTGGTTTTCCATCAAGGAAAACACATGTCAACAGTCTCATGTCTTCATCTTCATTCAGTGGGTTGCCATCAAGGACAACACTCTGCATCATATTGCCAACAATCTCCCCCTTTGGACTTGATGACAACCACGATGGTGTTTGGTTACCACAACAGATAGGTACATTAAGAATACAATGACACCATGTCACTCTCTCCATTTTTTACACCATTCTTTCTCTTCATTCAAACACCATGTCACTCTCCCCCTTTGACATCAAGGGCAAAGGGCGGATCAAAACCAACACACTCTCCTCATGTAGAAGAAGCGTTCTATAGATATGATGATACCATGACCAAGCTCCCCCTGAGTTCATGAGGAATCTTCAAAACATATTTTCCAAGGAAGTACATGACTCTATGACTTTCCTATCACCAATGACTCATACTTACATCAAAGATCCATCCTACATATGAGACTCAAGTACCCAACCAAGTGGGTTTACACATTTCAACTCAGCTACCCAACCAAGTGGATTTACAAAATTTGACTCAGCTACCCAACCAAGTGGGTTTACAAATTTGACAAGTCCTTTACATGACTGAATATTACAATTTTACATCATGGGTCTCAACAAGACCTTTTCATCAAATTACAAAAATGACCATTTAAGACCAACACCTAGAAAGTCCTCAAGAAAGAGAACATTTTTCAGAATCAACATAATGCCAACAATGCATTATACTCAGCAACGCTAATGCTCCCCCTGAATCTGTGCATCCAAGCATCCTTTTCATATGACTAAGGCTCTCCCTTAGTTTGTGCATCCTGAACACTTTCACCAACAAATCATCAAGGCATCTTTAACAAAACATTAGAAATAGAATTATGAAAACTGGAACACCACTAGAGATACCAAACAGCGCTGCAGCTGTGCTGAAGAGAGCTGACTCCAAACAGAAATTTGTCAGCAATCAGGAATACGCGGTTTTCTGTGCATGAACTCGCGTGTATACGCTGATCAGAGCCAGAAAACTGCCACAGATTCAATGCCATCTTCTAAATTTAGGCAGATTTGTTCTTTTGACTGGCAGAGAACACTCCCAGCTTCTGTCTTAGATACTCGAACGCTTCCCTGGGCAGAGGTTTGGTAAAGATATCAGCAACTTGTTCTTTGGAGGGAACATACTCCAACTTCACCTTTTGCTCAAGCACTTGTTCACTTAAGAAGTGATACTTGATGGGAATGTGCTTGGTCTTCGAATGCATAACAAGATTCTTTGAAATACTGATGGCACTTGTATTGTCACACTTAATGGGGACAAGAGGTGTACATTTGATTTGAAAATCTTGTAAGGTTTGCATCATCCAAAGGAGTTGAGTGCAACAAGATGCGGCAGCCACATATTCTGCTTCTGCCGTAGATAAGGCAATAGAATTTTGCTTCTTGCTGAACCAAGATACTAACCGGGGTCCCATATAGAATGCACCACCACTAGTGCTTTTCCGATCATCAACACTTCCAGCCCAATCTGCATCAATGTAAGCATGAAGAGTAAGATCAGCATTCTTTGGATACCATAGACCAAGGTCTTGAGTTCCTTGTAGGTATTTGAAAATTCTTTTAACAGCCTGAAGGTGAGACTCTTTTGGATTAGCTTGGAATCGTCCAACAATCCCAACCGCATGCATAATGTCTGGTCTAGTTCCAGTGAGATAAAGTAGATTCCCTATCATTGATCTGTATTCTGGTTGATTCACCGTGGGAGAATCATCATGAGCACTGAGATTGCATCCAGTTATCATTGGTGTGCTTACAGGTTTGCATTCTTCCATGCCATACTTTTTCAGATTTTGCTTAAGATATTTTGCTTGTGATAGGAATATACCATCTCGCACATACTGTGCCAAGAAAGAATTAAGTTCTAAGTACATCTCAAATTCTTGCCGCATAGCTGTTGGGCTAAAATTTGACTCATAAATTCTTCGTTACTCCCAAAAATGATATCATCAACATATACAACTACAATCAATAGTTTATCATTTTCAACTTTTGTGTGTAAGTTGCTATCTGCAGACCCCTTTGAAAATCCTTGTTGATGAAGATATTTGTCAAGACGATAATACCATGCCCTTGGAGCTTGTTTGAGACCATATAGAGCCTTTTTAAGTCTACAAACAAGATTTTCATCATTTCCAAAAATGAATCCTTCCAGTTGTTCTATATATACTTCTTCTTCTAGATCACCATTAAGAAAAGCAGATTTAACATCCATTTGATAAACTTTGATTTGTTGATAACTTGAAAAAGCAAGAAACATTCTTATGGCTTCAAGTCTAGCTACAAGAGCAAAAGTTTCTTCAAAGTCTATGCCTTCTTGTTGAGTATACCCTTTGTAAACCAATCTAGCTTTGTTTCTTACAACATCCCCATTCTCATTTAACTTGTTCTTGAAAATCCATTTAGTTCCAATGACATTTTTATCATGTGGTCTTGGTACCAATTCCCAAGTGTCATTCTTTTCAATTTGATCAAGCTCTTCATTCATGGCATGCTTCCAACATTCATCTTTGCTAGCTTGATTGACATTGAGTGGTTCAATTGTGGATAGAAGTGCCAGATGACTAGAAGATCCCACAAGAGTTCTCCTTGTTCGTACACCTGATTCCTTGTCTCCCAAAATTTGAGATTCAGAATGATTCTTTTGAACATATCTGGATGGAGCTTTTTCAGATAGATCATCTTCAGGTTCTTCATTGGATCCACTGTCTATATCATTTCTATTTGATGTAGAAGGACATAGGTCACCATCATCTTCTTTTGTTGTTTGCTTTTCTTCTTTAGGAGCTGCAGGAGACTCATCAATAACAACATCAATACATTCAACAATCTTTCGAAGCCTTTTATTGTAACATTTGTATGCTTTGCTTGAAGATGAGTAACCAAGAAATATCCCTTCATCTGATCTAGGTTCAAACTTGCCAAGCTTTTCATCATTATTTTTGATAAAGCATTTACTTCCAAAAAATCTAAAATGCTTCACAGATGGAGAATTACCATACCAGAGTTCATATGGAGTTTTGTCACTATTTACCCGAACATGAGCCTTGTTGAGAATGTTAGCTGCTGTATGTGCTGCTTCTCCCCAGAACATGTCAGGAGTTCCAGAATCATCAAGCATAGCTCTAGCCATTTGTTGAATAGTTCTATTCATTCTTTCTGCTACGCCATTTTGTTGTGGAGTGCCTGCTACAGAGAACTGTCTTTTTATGCCATGTTGTTAACAAAATTCAAAGAATTCATTTGATGTATATTCTCCTCCTCGATCAAATCTAAGACACTTGATTTTTAGATCTAATTCATTTTCTACCAGTGCTTTGAAGCTCTGAAATTTTTCAAATGCTTCATCTTTGTGTTTAATGAATCCGATCCAACACATTCTAGAGTAATCATCAATAAATAAGATATAGTATTCTTCCCCATGTGGTGACTTTTTCCTCATAGGTCCACATATGTCAGTATGAATGAGTTCAAGAAGCTTACTTGATGATCCTTCTTTTGCATTAAATCGTACTCTCGTCTGCTTACCGAATTGACACGATTTGCATATGATACTTTCTGGTAGATTAATATTGGGAAGATCACGAACAGCTTGAAGTCTGCTTGCTTTGTTGATTTGAGAGAAGCTTAGATGCCCCAGCCTTCTATGCCATAGCCAATTTTCTGAAGACTTGCTCAAGTAACATTGATCTTTGCAGTTTAGTACATACAGGTTGCTTGGATTTCTTTTTCCTTTTATAATAATTTTACCTGTATCAAGATCACGAACCACACATTCTTTTGAACTAAAGACCACTTCTGTTCCTTGATCACACATTTGACTTACACTTAACAGGTTATGCCTTAATCCATCCACATACATGACATCATTAGCCTTCACCTTTTCTTTTAGAAATACTGACCCTTTTCCTTTAATCACAGCAAGAGTATCATTTCCAAATGTAACTTTCTTTTCCTTTTCTAGAGCATTATATGTAAGAAGTTTGCTTTTGTCACCTGTCATGTGTCTTGAGCACCCACTATCAATGTACCATTGATTTTCTTCACCTTCTGCAAATAATGCTATCCCACAATTTTCAACCGGTATTTCTTTCTTTTTCCACACTTTAGAGCTTGAGGGATCATGTTCTTTTGGCTGGACCTTGCTCCTGCATTCAGATTCTTCATGACCAAAGTTATTGCAATAAGTACATTCAACTTCGTTTTGAAGAGGAGAAAAGTTGCTATAGGTGTTCTTCTTTGGTTCAATATTCATCCTTTTCTTTCTTGCTTCTCTTGTCATGATGGTTTTATATGCAACACATTGAACAACTTTATGACCAAAATTGTGACATGTGAAACATTGTCCATTGAAGTAGAAATTTCTGCGATCATGAAATCTTCTATTTGAATTTACCTGTTGGTTGTAGCTTCTTTGAAAGCTATCCCTATTAGTGTTCCTTGAAGTGTGATGATCCTGCTTTACCTGTAAAGAATCCTTGCTTCCTTGTTGAGAGGCAGAATATTGTAAACCAGTAGTTGCTGCCTTTAGATAGTTTGGTGCTGAAGAGGATTCTCCAATATATCCAAGACCTGTTTTTATGAGAGGAGAACGTTGAGCATTGATAATTTCATCTAAGGTTTCTGAACCTTTAGCAAATCTAAGATTGAGAGTTTTTCCTTTCTCATTATCTTTCCTTAGACTTACTACTTCACACTCCAATTCCTCAATGCATTTTTCCTTTGCTTCAAGCTGATTTTCAAGAGTCTCTATGATAATGTTCTTTTCTTCTAGGCTTACTTTGAGTTGATTGTTTTCTTCAAGGAAATCATTGTCTTCCAGAGCATCCACAAAAGTATCATTTTCTTCTCTTTGTTCAAATGCCATGAGAAGTCTAAGATCTTCTTCACATTCTTCCTCACTATCAGATGACCCATCATTATCTTCATTAGTATAGTAACTTTTCTTAGAGCTAGATCGGTTCTTATTCCTTCTTGCTACTTCTTTTCCTTTAGCAGATGTTTCTTTGTAAGGACATTTTGCAGCATAATGACCAACTTTTCCACACTCAAAACATTTGAAGGGAAGCTTACCTTTGAATCTTCCAGTACCTAGTTGGAGCTTTCTCACAAAATTCGCTTCTTCTTCTTCGGATATATAGCTGGATTCTTTGACAACTTCCTTTTATTTTCCTCTTGCAGATACCTTAAAAGCAGCTTCTTTGATGTGAGATGGACCTCCTTGTCTCATTTCAAAAGCAGTCAGAATACCATGTAATTGAACAATAGTAAGAGTTTGCAGATCTTGCCTTTCTTCAATAGCTGAAACTTTAGAGTCAAATTTTGAAGTCAAGGATCTTAAGACTTTTTCCACCAGAGTAGTATCAGTTATGGTTTCACCTAAATTTCTCATTCGATTTACAATATCGTCCAGATGTAAGAAGAAATGGGCAATACTCTCATCACTATGCATCTTCAAATTTTCATATTCAATTCTAAGAGTTTGGAGTTTTGCACTTTTTACCTTTGTGTCTCCTTCATAGCTTAGAATGATTTTGTCCCATATTTCTTTTGCTGAATGTAGCTGCATCACTTTAGCAAATTCTGGTTCATACATGCTTCCTAATAAGACATTTACTGCTTTGGCATTGATTTCATACTTCTTCCTTTCTGCTGCATCAGTAGGAATACTTGCTGGGTATTGATAACCTTCTTCCACGATTGCCCATACATCTTCACCAAGACTTTGCAGATATGCTTTTGTTCGTACCTTCCAGAATATCAGATTGCTTCCATTGAATAGAGGTGGCTTTATAGACATCACTCCTTCTTGACTTCCCATTGCGACAGATCTCCTTCAAGCGATCAAGCTTCTACAGAAGAACTTGCTCTGATACCAATTGTTGGGAAAAATACTGAGAGAGGGGGGGGGGTGAATCAGTATTTACTGCATATTCAAAACTTTTTACTTTTTTTTCACTCTCTAAAACCCATACGCTACTTTCCTTTAGTAAACTCGCGTATACACGCGGATATCCTTCATGAAACTCGCGTATTAGTAGAGATCCAAATATGCAGATATTTATTAACTTAGTTCTTTGCAATATTCATTCATCTGATGTTAAGTTATTAGTAAACATGTGCAGTAATAACAGAATAAACCATCACACAAAGCATCACACATGAACACCAGGATTTTTAGGTGGAAACCCAAGTCGGGAGAAAACCACCGCTGCAGTTGCTCAGCCTTCAATATTTTATTATAGAGAAAACATCTTACAACATATGTGCCGGTGCAGACTCTACCAGCACGCAGGCACCCACCTGCGCTCGTTTACCAGCCTCTCCTGGAAGGGAGCTCCAACCCCCTGACTCGTTTACCAGCCTCTCCTGGAAGGGAGTTACGACCCCCTGATCTCGTTTACCAGCCTCACCTGGAAGGGAGCTACAACCCCCTGACTGAAGGCTACAACCCTCAGCACCTCTATGGACCACGTTTCATCAATTTTCACACTGGATCCAAAGCTTCCTTTAGGACATAACTTGTAGGCCACGTTTCATCATATTTTCAGACTGGACCCACTCCATACTTTTAAGCACAGTCAACCATGAAACAGATACATATAACTTACTGACAGATATCAGTAAACCAGCAGAACAGATCAGACATTTCTTACCACAGACTTCAGCAAACCCTAGTTTGCATACGCGCTTTCCTTTCTCTGATGTCGCGTATATACGCGCTTCCGTTCACATCAACCAGCGTATACCTCTATACAAACTTCAGAACATATTTTACTACCCATACGCGCTTTCACTTCATACAACCCGCATATATACGCGCTTCCTCTGCGTCGAACTAGCGTATGGTTCTTCAGACATATAGGTCATTGCAATTTTTCAGAACAAATACATCACACAGATTTTACCCTTTGCTTCAGACAGATGTTCGCCTCATCTCAGATCAGATCATTCCATAAACAGATCTAGCAGATACAAATACATTCCAGATCTAGATTTCCTTCTTCATCCTTTCTTCATTGGTGCATCATGCATTCAGATCTATCATTCAACTGTAACCCTTTCCGTTCAGATATACTTCAGAGAGAAGTATTCATTCAAGCTCAGACATCTTGCACCCACACTCATGATTTGCACAATGAATTTCTTCTCTTTATATAGGTTTACCCTTTTTCAATACCATAAGCCAAGACCACATTACTTCCGATGGTATTCCTGGACGGGGTCATTTAGACGAATCATTACCCAATACAATGGGTCAATACCATGGTGGTTACCCCTGGTTTTGCACTTTATGAGCGCTTTTGCCCATACGCGACTTGGCACGTTGGTTCCCGCGTGCATACGCGACTTCTCCTAGAAAGATCCGCGTATCCCTTGAGACACTCTTTTCACCATAGATTTAGCACATGCTGAATTCATTTCTTCATTGCCTTCTGTAGTCACTGTAGATACATCAGATTTAGTTCATCAAGACATATTCTATCAAGCACAACTTCATCAAGTAAGTTGCCATCATCTTCATGGGTTGACATTCAAGGACAACACTCAGCATCATATTGCTAACAAACATCATTTCATATTAGATTTACATCATTTACCAAGTCCATCAGGTCAAGACTAACTTCATCAGGTGGTTTGCCATCAAGGACAACACATGTCAACAGTCTCATGTCTTCATCTTCATTCAGTGGGTTGCCATCAAGGACAACACTCTGCATCATATTGCCAACAATATTAAGCATAAATATGCAATTACCTTTAAACATTCCTAAAAAATATTAAAGCATAAGAAAACATTATTAAGTGCAAAGGAAAAATTTAATATATCTTTTCATGTGCATAAGGAAGGTAGATGGGTCTTATTTTATGTATAATTTAGAGGCCCATCACATGTACCAATGCATCACATGGCTATGATCATCACATTCCATAATATCATCTCTTGCTAAAGCATTTTCCATAACTTTGCATGTATTAGCTATGCTCCCACACATTTGTCATGCAGATCTAAAATTGCTAATGCAAAAGCAACATGTATAAGAGAATTTATATCAAATAACTGCTAATGCAAAAGCAACATGTATAAGAGAATTTATATCAAATAAGTGTACTGTGTATTACATTTTAGTCTAGTCTTGATATAGAGTAAGAGACCTTTGTTGGTCTTATGATGATGCTTCGGCATGGGAAATGGATATAGCCCTACCCTTCTAAAGTTTGATCTTTTTGTTAACCAATATCAATGGTTGAGGAGGCACTTCAAGCCTCTATAGAAGGATGACTTTGATGTCTCCATGGCGGTCGGTGAGGATAAAGACATGTAAGGAAGAATTTTTATGAATGTGGGAGATTCGTTGCAGGAATAAGATGCGTATTCTGTATTCGATGCACTAATGTTCAATTTTATTTTCAGGTGAAATCTGTGTGTGCTTGTAATTTTAGCAGAAATTATTTGTTTGTGTGAATTGAATATCCTTTGGGCTGCATCAATGGCACTTCCACATTAAATTAAATTGAAATCCAGTACAAATTATGACTTATTGACCTCCTTTCGCTGTTGAAGAGCTGCAATGTTGGCAGATGGAAAAAGGGCAATGGCAAAGCTCTGAGTTTGGCTGTACCTTCCAGTTGGACTTTGGTGAAAACCTTCTGGGCACTTAACCATGTCCATTCTCTGCATATCCAGAAGTCATTATATTCCTTAATCGACAAGATGCATAGGACGTTATGTGGAATCATCAGAAATCCCAAAAGAATATTCCATACTTTAAATACTAAAAACAGTCGCCAACCTGCATAACAATTTCCTGTGGTATTGTAGATGATATCGGTGGCAGAGTAGACTCAACACACATCATAAAGAACTTAATGATCTGGATTGATGTCTCAGGGCCTCTGTTGTTCATATGCAATCTCAAGCTCCTGGCAGCTACAAAACTTATTTCTTCTGCTTCTGTCCCACATCATTCAATGGAAATTTTATTTATTGTGCATACCCTGCTGTCTTCATCTATCCAGAAACTACTCAAGTTTTGCATAGATCTTATGTACGTGAGTATGATGATCCATCTCCTACAATGAAAACGTGAATTTGCTTATGAACCTCAATCCAACTGCATCCAGGCTTACTTTTAATCTTTCTGTCCTTCATCAGTTTCCTTATCCTTTCGATACCATCCCATCTGCCAGCTGCAGCATAGATATTTGAGAGAAGAACATAAGTTGCAGCATTCCCAGGGTCCAAATCATATAAACATTCAGCAACACTTTCACCTAACTCTACATTGTCATGGATTCTACATGCACCAAGTAAAGATCCCCACACGGCAGCATCTGGTTTTATGGGCATTTTATTTATGAAGTCTTGGGCTTCCTGGAGGTGCCCAGCACGGCCAAGAAGGTCAACCATGCAACCATAGTGATCCATTGACGGTGTTATCTGATGATAGAAACTCATGCCAGTGAAATATTCCCAGGCTTCACCTAGTAAACCCGAATGGCAACATGCAGACAAAACACCTAAGAAAGTGCCATGATCTGGGTTTATGTCCAAGTCTTTCATTTGATCAAAGAGTTGGAGGGCCACTTTACTGCAGCCGTGCATGGCATATCCTATGATCATTGCATTCCATAAGATCACGTCTCTCTGAGGCATATAGTCAAACACATTGCGTGCATTCTTTATGCTTCCACATTTAGAATACATATCTACAAGGGCACTGCCCACATAGACATTAAACTGACATCCAGTTCTAATTATCACCCCGTGCACCTCCATGCCTTGCCCCAGAGCTGCCAAGTTGGCACATGCTGGGAGAGTAATAGAAAAGGTTTCTGAATTTGGCTTTACATCTGCCAGCTGCATTTGTTGAAAAAGATTCAGGGCCTCCTGACCATACCCGTTCTGTGCAAATCCCATAACCATTGAATTCCATGAGACTACGTCTCGCTCAGGCATTTTCCAAAATAGCTCCAGGGCCTCCCGAACATGCCCATTCCGCCCATATGCAGCAATCATTGTATTCCACGAGACCACAACTCGCTGGGGCATTTCTCTAAAAAATTTCACGGCCTTGTCGACATGTCCATTTTGTGCATAACCTGAAATCATAACGTTCCAAGAAAATGCATCTTGTTTTGGTATTTTGTCAAATACGATCTGTGCATCTTCAATGTTTCTACACTTTGCGTACATGCCTACTAGGGCACTGCAAACAAAAACATCAGATTCGAATCGGCTTTTGATTATCACTCCGTGTACCTCCTTGCCATATTCTAGAGCTACTAAGTTTCCGCATGCCGAGAGAATGCTAGAAAAGGTCTGTGCATTTGATACCATGCCTTCCAGCTGCATTTCTCGAAAAAGTTTGAGGGCCTCCTTGCAATGCGCATTGTGTACATGCCCTGCAATTACTGTATTCCATGACACCATATCTCGTTCAGGCATTTCCCTAAATAGTTTCATAGCTTCAGCTAGATTTCCATTCTGTGTATATCCTTCGATCATGGCATTCCACGAGACCACATCCCTTTGGTGCATATTTTCAAACACTTCACGTGCATTCTCTGTGCAATGACATTTCACATACATATTTACAAGGGCGCTGCCAACAAAGAGATCAGACTCATATCCATGTATTTTTATTTCTTCATGGATATCCTTGGCCCGTTCCGGAGATGCCAAACTCCTACAAACCGTAATAACGGCCACCAACGTCTGTGAGTTTGGCTTCACGCCTGTCCGTAGCATCCGTTGAAAAAGTTTCAAGGCTTCCTGATCGTAACCATTTTGTGTAAACCCTGTAATCATGGCTGTCCAGGATATCACATTTCGTTCAGGCATTTTTTCAAACACTTTTACGGCTTCACCAACAAATCCATTCTGCACGTATCCAGTGATCATCGTATTCCATGAAACCAAACTCCGTTGAGGCATTCTATCAAACACAGCACTAGCATTCTCCATACTCCCACATTTTGCATACATTCCCACAAGGGAGTTCCCTACAAATATATTAGAATGAAACCCACTCCTGATTATTTCTGTATGGATTTCCTTGCCATGGTTGAGAGATGACGCCATGTTAGCACATGCCGGAAGAATACTAACAAACGTAAACTGATTAGGTTGGACACCCATTTGTTTCATTTGGGCTAAAAGCGTTAACGCCTCATCAACGTACCCATGCTGTACATATCCTGCGATCATTGTTGTCCATGACACAACATTTCTCTCAGGCATCTGGTCCAAAACTTTGACAGCGTCAAGCACACTGCCACACTTCGCATACATGTTCACAAGCATATTTCCCAGAGTGACATCGGGTTTTAATCCATTTACGATCATGCGCATGTGCACCTGCCTGCCCTTTAGCAGAGATCTCTTTACACATTCTTGCAAAAGAAAGCCATATGTAGACAAACCTACGCAGTAATCCATAGAATGCATTTGGCCTTACATATACAGCGTTCTGTCTTCCTCCCGATAGTCATCACTGGCATTACCACGCGCTTCTCTTGTTTTTATCAGCAATCGTGCTCATTGTTTTAATAGTTTCTTTTCTGCCCTGGAATTGAGACACAGGCTGAAACACAAAGTTAAGGAACAAAATTTTTTCCTCGTCCATTGTGGTAAAGGTCATGCCATGGTTTCTATAATATCCCAGTATTCTTCCTTGCTGATAAAAATATAAAAGCATGAACAAACACGAAACACGCAGAGGCATGATTGTGTATGGATTTTAACTTCATACACTTTCTGCTCCCGATGTTCGAGCATGTGTCGAGCTTCTTCGAAAGACAGGTTAAAATTATCAGAGGCTTTCGTTGTCGAAATACTAACAAGGAACATACACGAAACACGCAGAAGCATGATTGTCGATGGATTTTAACTTCATACACCTTCTTCTAGCTCGGTGTCGAGACTACAGGAATATTAGAGGCTTTCCTCGTCGAAGAAATTCAAGTAATTTCCCGACTTTGAATTGCGAAGATAACCTTTAAATCACAGAAACAGAATTCCATTCGAGAGAAAGAGAAAGAGAAAAAGAAAAACGACTCTGTAAAATCCGATACTGAAATAAATTCTGAAGCATACATATGATACTTAATCATATATATCTTTTAAATGTTTTTAAAGTCCCTGGCCAAAGGGCGGCAGGGACTCTCATATTGAAAATGCTTATTGAAAATGCTTTCGAATATGAGCCCACCTAAAAACAAATAGATGTTTAAAATCAAATTATTTAAAGTTTTGTACCATATGTATTTTTTCGCTTTTCAATGTCTTATTGAAACGTTTTAGGTTAATTAATCAAAAGTTTTGAGTTTTTATTTGGCTTTTCCCAAGGCGGAGAGGAGGTCGAAAAGGCTAAAAATTTTGGGTTAAAATGCATATTATTGAGATTTTTTTGCATAATTGAATAATGCTAGAGTTAAACTTTTATGTTTGAATTTTATGTTTGAATTTGGCTATTGGCACTCCTAGATCTGTGATTACATGCCGCTGTAAGCTCTTTGAATGATGTGTGTTATATTGACCGCTGGATCCTATTGACAGCTGGCTCTGTGATTACATGTGGCTCTAAGTCTACCTTTACTCTAAGTTCACTCTCTCTTTCGTCAGGCACCAAAACAATGAGCTCCCTTTGGTGCTAGTACTTGTTGGTCCTGGATCTACAACTGGTTTTGTTATGGCAAAAGTCTTGGGGCACTTGAATTGTGCTTAGGTGCTGAAGCACGTCTCCAAGTTAGATCATGTGATTCAGTCAGCATGAAGTAAGTATGGCATGAAGTATGGAATTACGCTTGGAGCTCCTGGATCATCGTCCCACTCAATCTTTTTTTTTAGAGTGCAGCAATTTTGAAGAAGGTGACATTTTTTGGAGTGAAGAACGTGACCATGTAGTGCAACAATTTTGAAGAAGGTGACATTTTTTGGAGTGAAGAACGTGGCCATGCAGAGGGAGATGCCGAAGATGTATTTTCTTAGCTTCGGTTATCTAGCAAGTTGTGGACATCCACAGTCAAGATGAAATTGAAACTACTCATGGCCACTGTTGGAATTAATTTCCAACTGTCGGTTAAATGAACAGGCGGCAAGGCAGAGTCCGCGGGGGTCCAGCAGTCAGAACAGGCAGTGGAGTTTACCCCCTCGGAGCTGGGCCCACACCATACAGCCGCAAAGCCTGTCCGCGGGGGTCGATGAAGTGATTTGGGCGGAAGAGAATGCCCCCTCGGACCTGTTGACGTAAGCAGGGGCCCACACATGTGCATACACAAAAGACTTGCGGGGTTAATGTTATATGGCATTTGTTTTAAAACAATAGTTGGCGTCTAATATTTTATTTTGTTGATTTATGATTTATTTCAATATGCGGCACATATATATTGAAAGGGCTGTTTGGTATTAAAAATTATACGCAATATGTAATCTTTATTACACAGCAGTGTATAAAAAGGGAAAAGACAGCAAAATATTTTTATTACACAGAACAGAGTTTCATTGCACAGCAGTGCGGGAAGGAAGAAAAGAATAGCAGCGTCACCGGTCAATTTGCTATCAATGCATATTAGAGCGGTGCTGACAGAGTTAATGCAGCCATTAAAGATTTGTTCAAGCGGTGAATTTAGTGGTTGTGCCAGTGAATGACATTAAACAGCGCTGAGATATTTCTGAGATATTTTTGTTTAATACACAGAAACAGAGCCATAATTTTTAATGTGATATATGCACAGCAGTGCGATTGTAATACAGATATACACAACAGCGTTGAAAAGAACAGAGACAGAGTTGTAATTTTTAATTACACAGAACAGCAAAGTGTTTTTAAAATAACAGAGCATACACAGCAGTGTTTGTTTTTATTTTAGAAACAGAGTATTTCTCTGTGTGAGACAGAGAAGAGTGTTTTGGTCACTGTGTGTGAAGCAGTGCCATATTTTGTAATCTCCCAGCAGTGGAAAGCTAGAAGAATCTGTAACAGCAGTTTTTTTTTAATAGAATTTTTTTTTGTGGAAACTCTGTTTGTGAGTGAATTTTTAGAATTATTCTCTGTGTTAAAGAGGGACTGTTTATTGTTTTGGAATTCTGAAAATTCCAACATGGTATCAAAGCCAATCCAGGCTATTTGAAGGTCAAATAAGCTGAAGGGAAGGAGTTCTTTATTTGCAGCAGCCTCTCCAGCGGTGTGAAGGTTCAGACAAGAAGAATTCGAAGGTATTTCTCTATATAGTTTTTGTGTAATTGTTGCAGAACAGTTGGTTAGTTTTAAACACACAGTCAAGTGTTTTTTGGATCATAGTTAAAGGTGCAGAATGGCTGGAGCCAGCACAGGTATGAGTTTGGGAAATATCCATCTCCCACAATTCAATGGAAAAAATTATGACTATTGGTCAATAACTATGAGAGCTTTATTTTTCTCCCAAGAGTTATGGGAATTAGTTGAGGATGGCTTTCAAGAGCCAGCAAATGAAGCAGAGTTTGTTATTTTAAATCAAGCAGGAAGAGAACAACTGAAGAACAATAAGAAGAGAGATGCCAAGGCTCTTTTCTTCTTGTATCAAGCAGTGCATGAGAGTGTGTTTCCAAGGATAGCAGTAGCCAAGAAATCCAGTGAAGCATGGGAAACTCTCAAGACAACTTATCAGGGAATGGAGAGAGTGAAGACAACAAAACTTCAGTTGCTGAGGAGAGACTTTGAGACTCTTTGCATGAAAGAGTCAGATAATATTGACTCATTCTTCACTCATGTGATTGGAATGGTCACACAAATCAGATCTCATGGAGAGATTCTTGAAGACAAGAGGATTGTGGAGAAACTCTTGAGAAGTTTACCTTCAAGATTTGATGTGATTTTCACCACCATAGAGGAGACTAGGGATCTCACAAAGTTTTCAGTGGATGAACTTCATGCATCACTGATGACCCATGAACAGAGATTGGGTAGGAGTGAAAACTCATCTCTAGAACATGCTTTTAAGTCCCAGATGTCTTTCGGAAGAGGAAGAGGGCAAGGCAAAGGAAGAGGAAGAGGCAGAAGCCAAAACAGAGGTGGAAGGAACAGTCTAGCAAATGCTCAAGGAAGGGGCAGCAATCCAAATCAGCATCAAGGCCAAGGCAGCAGCCAACAGAATGGTCAGCA
Source organism: Pinus albicaulis (assembly GCA_034641835.2). Classification (NCBI taxonomy): domain Eukaryota; kingdom Viridiplantae; phylum Streptophyta; class Pinopsida; order Pinales; family Pinaceae; genus Pinus; species Pinus albicaulis. The sequence goes on along the minus strand of JAXQQM020091758.1, from coordinate 4,416 downwards.
GAATGCACAAGGACAAAGGTATGACAAATCCAATGTCCAATGTTACAATTGTAAAAAATATGGTCATTATGCTAATGAATGTAGAAAGAAGAAGCAGAATGATATGAGAAGTGAAACTAGTGCAAATTTCACAAAAGAAAACATCAGTCAAAGTAATTTGTTTTTAGCTTGTAATATGGCTGAAGAAAAGAGTGAAGACTTATGGTTTCTAGACTCCGGTTGTAGTAACCATATGACAGGAAACTTAGCAATGTTTTCTATGTTAGATGAGAGTGTGTAGTCACAAGTCACACTAGGAATTGATAGCAAAGTTTCTGTTATGGGAAAAGGAGATGTAAATGTTTTAACAAGATTAGGTGCAAGGAAAACTATAGCAGATGTTTATTATGTTCCAAGAATGAAGTGTAACCTCTTAAGTGTTGGACAGCTTGTCCATAAGGGGTATAATGTTTTCTTTGATAATGATGTTTGTACCATCATGGATAAACCACCTAGCAAACAGTGTATTGCTGAAGTGAAGATGACAAGGAACAGGATGTTCCCTCTCAGAATGAGAGCAGACTTGAAGAATGGTGAAGAGAAAGCAGCAGTTGCACAAGAGACTTTTCAAAGCGAACCAAAGGATGATAATTGGTTATGGCACTTGAGATTTGGACATCTCAACTTTGGAGGTCTTAATCTGTTGAACAGAAAAGGAATGGTAAGTGGTTTACCATTGATAGAGAAACCGGATAGCCTTTGTGAAGGTTGTATTCTTGGGAAACAACACAGAGAAAGTTTTCCTTCCGGGAAAATCATAAGGGCAAAAGCACCCTTAGAGATTGTCCACTCAGATGTATGTGGACCGATGCAAACTCCATCACTTGCTAGCAGCCACTATGTCTTAACATTCATAGATGATTTTACAAGAAAAACTTGGGTTTACTTTTTGAAAAAGAAAAGTGAAGTGTTTGAAAAATTCCGCAATTTCAAAGCACTTGTTGAGAACCAAAGTGGGCTGCATATCAAAGTCTTAAGGACTGATAGAGGAGGTGAGTATATATCTAAAGTTTTTCTACGTTTTTGTAGAGAAAATGGTATTCATAAGCAGTTTACAACTAGATATACTCCGCAGCAAAATGGAGTAGCCGAAAGGAAGAACCGAACCATAATGGACATGGTGAGGAGTATGTTAAAGGCAAAGCATTTGCCTAATGATTATTGGGCCGAAGCTGTACATTGTGCAGTGTACATTTTGAACAGGTGCCCTACAAAAGCAGTTATGAACAAAGTGCCGGAAGAGGCATGGAGTGGCACAAAGCAAAGTGTCACACATATGAAGGTTTTCGGATGTGCGGCTTATGCACACATTCCGGATCAGCTAAGGAAGAAGTTGGACAGCAAGGGGGAGAAATGTATTTTCATTGGATACAGTGAGGAATCCAAGGCATACAGGTTATATAACCCATCCAGCAAGAAGTTTCTTGTGAGCAAGGATGTTCAGTTCATTGAAGAGGAAGCTTGGGATGGAAGCATAGAGAAAACAGTGAATGTTAAACACTGTTTATCTCATGATGAGAATGATGATGAGGTGGCTGAAATACATCCCCAAACAGAAGCATCAACACCGCAAAGTACACCCTTGAGGAGAAATGACAGTGCTTCTCCAAGCACACCACAAGGAGGAAATTCAAGTGCTTCTTCAAGTACTTGTACACCTACTGAAAGAGGTAAGAAATTCAGAAGTTTGAAAGATATTTATGAACAAGATATAGCTAATGAAGGTATCAATTCTTTGTTTGCTTTATATTGTCATGTTGATGATCCTGTTCATTTCGAAGAAGCCATCAAGGATAGGAAATGGATAGAAGCTATGGATGAGGAAATAAATGCCATAGAGAAGAACAAAACTTGGGATTTGGTTGAACTCCCAAAAGGTAAAGATGTTATTGGTGTTAAATGGGTCTACAAGACCAAGAGTAATGCTGAAGGAAAAATAGAGAGACACAAGGCAAGGCTTGTGGTCAAAGGCTATAAGCAAAAGCATGGCATAGATTATGAGAAAACTTTCGCACCGGTTGCCAGAATGGAAACCGTGAGAGCGGTGTTGTCCATGGCAGCACAAAACAAGTGGAAAGTTTACCAAATGGACGTGAAGTCAGCATTCCTAAATGGAGTGTTAATGGAAGAGGTTTACATTGAACAACCTCTCAGTTATGAAAAGAAAGGCCAAGAGCACAAAGTATGCAAGTTGAAGAAAGCTCTTTATGGGCTGAAGCAAGCGCCAAGAGCGTGGTACAGTAGGATAGATTCATATCTAATGGAAAATGGTTTTGAAAAGTGTGAGGGAGAACCCACCCTCTACATCAAAGAACAAGACGGTAAAATCTTGATTGTAGTCTTGTATGTTGATGATGTTATTTTTACAGGTAATGATGATTGCCTTATTGAAAATTTTAAAACAGTCATGAAAGAAGAATTTGAAATGACTGATATGGGTTTGCTGAGATACTTCTTGGGAATAGAAGTAGAACAAGATAAAAATGGGATTTTTATCTCACAGCCAAAGTATGTTAATGAAGTTCTTGAAAGATTTAACATGCAGGAATGCAAAGCAGCGATCACTCCCACAGTGATGGGATTAAAACTCAACAGAGAGGACAGCAGCAAGGATTTTGATCCTAGTTTATACAAGAGCATAGTTGGCAGCCTTATGTACTTGACTGCAACTAGGCCGGACATAATGCATGCTGTTAGTTTGATTTCCAGGTTCATGGAAAAGCCAAAGGAGGCACATTGGCAAGCAGCAAAAAGAATTTTGAGGTATGTTAAAGGTACTAAAAAGTTTGGTATTTTTTATACTACTTCAGAATGTTCAGATTTAGTTGGATACACTGACAGTGATTGGGCTGGAAGTGTAGATGATCGGAAGAGCACTTCCGGTTATGTTTTTCATATGGGTTCAGGAGCCATTTCATGGGCTTCTAAGAAAAAGCCCGTTGTAGCATTATCTACAGCAGAAGCAGAATATGTGGCAGCTACAGCAGCAGCGTGTCAAGCAGTTTGGATGCGGAAAATGTTGAGAAGCTTATGTCAAGAACAGGTAAAAGGGACAGTGATATTTTGTGACAATAGCTCAGCTATTGCATTGTCTAAAAATTCCGTTTTTCATAAAAGGACAAAGCACATTGACACCAAGTTTCATTTCATACGGGAATTGGTTAGCAATGGCGAGATTGTTTTGCAGCATTGCAGAACAGAGGATCAATTTGCAGATATCCTCACAAAGCCACTACAGCAGAAAAGCTTTGAACATTTCAGGAGATGCATGGGTATGCAAGAAAACCCAGCAGTTGAAATTAAGGGGGAGTGTTGGAATTAATTTCCAACTGCCGGTTAAATGAACAGGCGGCAAGGCAGAGTCCGCGGGGGTCCAGCAGTCAGAACAGGCAGTGGAGTTTACCCCCTCGGAGCTGGGCCCACACCATACAGCTGCAAAGCCTGTCCGCGGGGGTCGATGAAGTGATTTGGGCGGAAGAGAATACCCCCTCGGACTTGCTGACGTAAGCAGGGGCCCACACATGTGCATACACAAAAGACTTGCGGGGTTAATGTTATATGGCATTTGTTTTAAAACAATAGTTGGCGTCTAATATTTTATTTTGTTGATTTATGATTTATTTCAATATGCGGCACATATATATTGAAAGGGCTGTTTGGTATTAAAAATTATACGCAATATGTAATCTTTATTACACAGCAGTGTATAAAAAGGGAAAAGACAGCAAAATATTTTTATTACATGTATCGCTCGTTTCATTGCACAAGAAAGGCGGAAGGAAGAAAAGAATAGCAGCGTCACCGGTCAATTTGCTATCAATGCATATTAGAGCGGTGCTGACAGAGTTAATGCAGCCATTAAAGATTTGTTCAAGCGGTGAATTTAGTGGTTGTGCCAGTGAATGACATTAAACAGCGCTGAGATATTTCTGAGATATTTTTGTTTAATATACAGAAACAGAGCCATAATTTTTAATGTGATATATGCACAGCAGTGCGATTGTAATACAGATATACACAACAGCGTTGAAAAGAACAGAGACAGAGTTGTAATTTTTAATTACACAGAACAACAAAGTGTTTTTAAAATAACAGAGCATACACAGCAGTGTTTGTTTTTATTTTAGAAACAGAGTATTTCTCTGTGTGAGACAGAGAAGAGTGTTTTGGTCACTGTGTGTGAAGCAGTGCCATATTTTGTAATCTCCCAGCAGTGGAAAGCTAGAAGAATCTGTAACAGCAGTTTTTTTTTAATAGAATTTTTTTTGTGGAAACTCTGTCTGTGAGTGAATTTTTAGAATTATTCTCTGTGTTAAAGAGGGACTATTTATTGTTTTGGAATTCTGAAAATTCCAACAGCCACAACGTTTGTTTATC
>JAXQQM020081522.1:0-19045 GCA_034641835.2 Pinus albicaulis | reverse complement strand
AATTGTATCAACCATCTGCATCATAGTCCCAATTTGCCTCTTTTCCATACACTTTTCCATATCTTTTTCACTACCTAAACCTCCAAAATTGTCAATATCATGTGCAAAAGGGTATCTAACATGGTTTTTAATTATGTTTTTGTGTTTTTCTATTTGATTTAGATTTTTGTTCATGGCCACCGTGAAACTTGCCACTTTCCATAATTAGCCGCGCAGTCCCTGCAGCCTATTTCTGTGGAATTATATGCTGTGTCTATAAGGAAAAGAGCCACATGGGTAATAGGAATGACGAGGACATGGTTCGTGTCCTATTGGTTCAAGTAAACTCGCTCCAAAGAAGCCGTGGGTCAAAGCTAATCCACGTGAAGCTTCTTCAATCTATGGAGTTTGCTGCCTACTGACTTCGTTGTGGGTGCCAAACATCCATACGCTGCTTCTGCTTGGCAGAGGTTAAATCACATCCTGTGCGTAGCCTGAGTTGAATTGAAGATCCACCTTCCGTAGATCCACTTTCCAACATGGCCATACTCCTATATCCGTGGACAGAGTGGTCTACGTGCTCCCTGTCATCATGAACTTTAGGAAACAGTTACAGTTTGATGTTATATATAGAGCGTTTGCATACGCACAGAGTTAGTTGGTTAGTTGATCATTGTTAGTTGATAGTTGATGTGCGTACTCTGTTATGTTTTCTTTGTAGTGATTACGCTGCCTTGAGCCGTAATACTACCAGTCTGTAATGAACTGCTTTTTAATATGAGAAAACTCTGTTTTTCAACTTAATTCGTGTTTGAGGATCGTTACCGAAGCTGTGTAGAGGGCCCCTGCTCAGCCAAGGTTCTGTGTATTAATGTATATATTTCTCATTTCATTTCTTTAAAAAGTCATTGTATCATAATCCATCATATGTTCATATTTTTTAGTTGTTTCATTTCTGTTCATACATTTCCATAATTTCCATTTCATTTCTGTCATTCATGTTTTTAATTGTTAATCACTGATCAGTTTTCTTGTGCAGGTTTTAGGTAGACAGCCCGGGCATTTTTATAGCATTTTTATAGCATTTTGACTAATGAAATGAACTAACATTGTTCTGCTGCTAGTTTGCTTTTCATAGCTTTTGTTTAACTTCAGTCTTGCTTTGTACATTTCAGTTTTGCTTATCTGATTCAGTAGTTAAATTTAAATATATTAAGCTGCTCATAACGTCTTCAGTTGCCTTCGAAAGCCACAGCTGGACTGATGGTGAGGGACTGCATTATGAAATGTGTAGTTTAGTATTAGTTTCTTTTCTGCAAATTTAGATATATTAAGCTGCTCATAGCGTCTTCAGTTGCCTCCGAAAGCCACAGCTGGACTGATGGTGAGGGACTGCATTATGAAATGTGTAGTTTAGTATTGGTTTCTTTTCTGCAAATTTAGATATATTAAATCATGTATGACATCTTCAGTTGCCTCCGAAAGCCACAGCTGGACTGATGGCGAGGGATTGAATCATGGGTGTATGGTTTAATATTAGTTTACTTTCTGCAAATTAAATATCAGTTACACAAGTTGTTTATGATTACTTCCGAAAGTCATAGCTGGTCTAATGATGAAGGGTCAGAAAATGAATTGATGTAATCTGATTTAGATTTATTTTGTTGCGATTTTGAATTTCCTTAAGCATAGTTTCTTTTGTGTTTAGTTGGCAGCAAGAATAGTTTGGTTTTCATGTTCACTAGTTTACTGTTTTGATTCATTAGATTAGCAGCACCTTTTCATTTCAGTAGTACACTTTTACTTTCTTTCAAGTCTTGTCATTGTAATTTTCAATTTGCTTTTAAAGTTTCAAGTTGGTAAATCATTATAGGGGATATCACTTCCTTTAACAAATATAACCAAACTTGTTTTCATTTTAGAATTTCCATTTCACCTTAGAAAGACCAAAAACGACAAAAGTTAAGAAATAGGTTATCTTGCACATATAGTGCGCTCGCACTTCATCGCCTTACGATCTCCCGCAATCTGCAAAATGTTTGGTCAATTTAGTGTGTCCTAAATTGTCGGGGTATGTTGAGTCCCGAATTTGCCTCTTTTCCATACACTTTTCCATATCTTTTTCACTCACCTAAACCTCCAAAATTGTCAATATCATGTGCAAAAGGGTATCTAACATGGTTTTTAATTATGTTTTTGTGTTTTCTATTTTATCTAGATTTTGTTCATACAGCTGCGGAAACTTGCCACTTTCCGCAGCTGCTGCAACTTTCCGCAGCTATTTTGTGGAACTATATGCTACAGGTGTCTACAAGGGAAACGAGCCACATGGGCAGGCTAGGAATGACGAGGACATGGTTCATGTCCTATTGGTTCAAGTAAACTCGTCCAAAGAAGCCGCGGTCAAAGCCATCCACGTGGAAGTCAACTATGGAGTTTCATGTCGGCTGGACTCTGTTTCGTGGCAAATAAACATCCATACGGCCGTTTCTAAGCTTGCGGAGGTTAAATCGACATCTGTGCAGAGTTCTGGAGTTGAATTGAAGCATCCACCTTCCGTAGATTCACTTTCCAACACGGCCATGCTCCTATATCCGTGGCCGTAGTGGTCTACGTGCTCTCTGCTATCATAAACTTCAGGAGACAGTTACAGTTTATTGTTTTATATAGAGTGTTTGCATACGCACGTAGAGTTAGTTGATCATTGTTAGTTGATAGTTGATGTGCGTACTCTGTTATGTTTGCTTTGTAGTGATTACGCTGCCTTGAGCCGTAATACTACCAGTCTGTAATGAACTGCTTTTTAATATGAGAAAACTCTGTTTTTCAACTTAATTCGTGGTTGAGGATCGTTACCAAAGCTGTGTAGAGGGCCCCTGCTCAGCCAAGGTTCTGTGTATTGATGTATATATTTCTCATTTCATTTCTTTAAAAATTCATTGTATCATAATCCATCATATGTTCATATTTTGTAGTTGTTTCATTTCTGTTCATACATTTCCATAATTTCCCTTTCATTTCTGTCATTCATGTTTTTATGATTGTTAATCACTGATCAGTTTTCTTGTGCAGGTTTTAGGTAGACAGCCCGGGCATTTTTATAGCATTTTTATAGAATTTTGACTAATGACATGAACTAACATTGTTCTGCTGCTAGTTTGCTTTTCATAGCTTTTGTTTAACTTCAGTCTTGCTTTGTACATTTCAGTTTTGCTTATCTGATTCAGTAGTTAAATTTAAATATATTAAGCTGCTCATAACGTCTTTAGTTGCCTCCGAAAGCCACAGCTGGACTGATGGTGAGGGACTGCATTATGAAATGTGTAGTTTAGTATTAGTTTCTTTTCTGCAAATTTAGATATATTAAGTTGCTCATAGCGTCTTCAGTTGCCTCCGAAAGCCACAGCTGGACTGATGGTGAGGGACTGCATTATGAAATGTGTAGTTTAGTATTAGTTTCTTTTCTGCAAATTTAGATATATTAAATCATGTATGACATCTTCGGTTGCCTCCGAAAGCCACAGCTGGACTGATGGTGAGGGATTGAATCATGAGTGTATGGTTTAGTATTAGTTTACTTTCTGCAAATTAAATATCAGTTACACAAGTTGTTTATGATTACTTCCGAAAATCATAGCTGGTCTAATGATGAAGGGTCATAAAATGAATTGATGTAATCTGATTTAGATTTATTTTGTTGCAATTTTGAATTTCCTTAAGCATAGTTTCTTTTGTGTTTAGTTGGCAGCAAGAATAGTTTGGTTTTCATGTTCACTAGTTTACTGTTTTGATTCATTAGATTAGCAACACCTTTTCATTTCAGCAGTACACTTTTACTTTCTTTCAAGTCTTGTCATTGTAATTTCAATTTGCTTTTAAAGTTTCAAGATTGGTAAATCATTATAGGGGATATCACTTCCTTGAACAAATATAACCAAACTTGTTTTTCATTTTAGTATTTCCATTTCACCTTAGAAAGACCAAAAACGACAAAAAGTTAAGAAAGAGGTTATCTTGCACATATAGTGCGCCGCACTTCATCAGCTTACGATTCCCGGATTGACAATTAAATGCAGCAATTTAGGACACACTAAATTGACCAAACAAATACTTCATTCGCGAAACCATTCCTAAAATTTACCTCTGGTTGGGGTAGCGAGTAGTAGACCTGTGCTTTTGAGCTCTCCAACGTTGCAAAAGCTTTACCTCCACTATCTCGGATCGCGAAATTCTTAGGATCCGTCTTCTGTATGATCCAGTCTAACATTTCTGGGCACGGAAAGATGGCGGGATGTGACCCTGCTAGGTGCAATTTGGATTTCTTGACCTTCAGGTATACTTCCCGGTCCGGGAGATCTTCTGGAAACTCATCTTCTGGTATGGCGAACTCGCGGTATACTTCATACCACCTAAGGCTGTCCCCCTTTGCGAAGGTGCAAAGAGTGTCTCTGGATATTGGTGGAGGGGATGTTTGTATGTCTGTGTCTGACTCTTCTTCCACCACCTGCCTACTCTTCTTTCGGGACACCCGGGGTGCCATGTTGCTAGAGTCGGAGAGGACCGGTATCGTGTCTGCTCCAAATTCACCTGTTTCATTCAGGAAAGAATCCCAAGATGAGAAAGACATGATGATAACGGCTAAATACAGTTTACGCATGCAGAGTTTAATTGACTGTTCTCTTGGGGTCGCAGGGTCGCTGATCTACAAAATACCTCACATGCGACTTTGCGACCTTGCGATTAGGTCGCAGAGTCGCTAATAGAGAGTATCGCGACCTTGCGACCTTGCGACCTGGTCGCTGGGTCGCAGGTTGCACTTGGGTCTGCCGGGGGGTTTCGCGCGCGCGCGGTTTTGCGGATAATCTCTCCCTAACGGGAAACATGCGCGGCTGGAAAGGGTCTAAACAGGAGATAGGACACAGCCATGAGGATCTGGGCAAGGCAAAGGTGACCTTGGGGTTTATGAGAATCAAAACAAAAATAAAACTCAACCGGAAACCCTACCTCCTCACCAACAAGTAATTAAGACCATGGGGTGGCTAGATTTTAGCAAGAAATGCTGGGGAAGGAAACACAGGGAGGAAATGGCAACTTACCCGGAAGAAAACGCGCCAGTCGACCTGTCAGAGCGATTCCACGATTTTCGCCGGAGTCACAAATGCGACCTAGCGACCCGCCCTTATAAAAAGGAGTCGCACGTGCGAGCACTAAATGAGGTCGCAAGTTGATAGTTTGCGACCTTGCGACCTCGCGACCTTAAGGTTGCTGGGTCGCAAGGTCGCTGAGTCGCTAATTCCCTTAATTACTTAATTTTGCGACCTTGCGACCTCGCGACCTTAAGGTCGCTGGGTCGCAAGGTCGCAAATTGCATGACTTCCGACTCTTGCGACCTGGCGACCTTAAGGTCGCAGAGTCGCATAGGTCGCATGGGTCGCAAATCACGAATTCGCGACTTAGCGACTTGCTCTTAAAAACTTTACTTGGCTTTTTCTCCTTTAGTTTCAAAGGGGCTCCAAAAATTTTGAAGTGTGTGTTATTATTTTTTTGTATTTTTGGAGGGTGTCAGAGGCTACAAATGTTAACTTCATGTGATTACAATGAAATTTTAGACTGACTAATAATGATTAAATTGGAATTAAGCTTATAATAGACAGTCATACATTTCATGGGATAATGAGATCATGAAGCTTTCATATCCTCAAAATCTATAACAAATAAATTTCAGAAGAAAATCATATAAGGATATTTCGAAATAGAGAAAAGTGGGTTTGAGGTGATTGGTGCCAAATGCAACTTCAATTGAATTTAATCAAGACATTATTCAAAATAGTCAGAGTAGAGATATTACTACAATAAATTTTGATTTAAAAATGGGAAGCAAGAATTAGAAATTTTCTGATAAGAGGCAAATATTTCCCTAAACATGTATATGATATGAGAAGGGTTGATTGCTTGTTTTATTTTATATTTTTAGAACTATTAAGAATAAATTAACTACACAAAACAAACAAACTAAATTAATTCTACTTCTATTCTAACCATATACATGAAAATGACGAGGTATAGTCATATTTCCAGTGTAACCATTTTCTCAATTTAATTCCTTCATATACACACAGTTCAAATGTTAGTAATAAAAATAAAAATCTAATTGAACTAAGAAAAATAAATCTGTAAGTAGAATTTACAGTTATTGTTAGCGACTTATTTACAATCACCTTCTTTTGAAATGACTTTTCGAATTTAATTCCAATTGGATCATAGAAATATGGATGGGTTTCTATTAAGGATTGAAAAATATTCAAAAGAGGAGATGACAGGCCAGATTGTGGATATGAGCTTTTAAATTCAAAGGCCTGGAAAAAATTGTTAGTGTTATTAACAATCTTCCTTGAAGGGAAATTTTCCAAACAATTTTCAAACGAGTTAATGAAAAGTGGATGGAAATCTATCAAATAAAATGGAAAATCATCAATTGGATTAGATTGCTGGCTAGATTGAAATAATACATTCTTTTGTTGACACTGCCTTTGAGAAGATAGAAGCTTTTGATAAAACATAAGTATTGATTGAAATTGAAGTATTAATAACTTTTGATGTTCATGATTATAATAAGAAACTTCAATTTCCCAATAGGGAAATGCATCAATTGAGTGTTCATTATTAAAGCGCTCAATATGCCAACATAAAGTGCCAAAAATTTGAAAAATAAATCTAAATTTGAACAAAATAAGTGTGAAAGAAAAAATAAAATGAAATCTCTATTGGTACAACTAATGTTGCAGCACAATTGGGATTGTTTTAAAATAATTTATTTTTCACAAGGATTGGCCAGAATAATGAAATTTGAATAATTGCCAATTCCAACTTGTGAATTAAAAAGAGAATTATGATTATGAGCAGGAATGGGAATTTGATCATGATATGAGTCATAAATTGGAATGTTTTCTTGAATGGTGAAATCATGAAGATAATTTGCTGCTCTAAAATTGGGATTGGTTGGAATAATTTCTAAACTGAAATGTTCCTCATTCACATATGTTATTTGAATTTTATCATGAGGATTCTCTTGAGAAGAATAGAAATCAGCATCCTTGATATCAGAGTAATTATCATAAATGACTTCACAATAATCTTTAGAATTCCCTTCGATCCCGTCCAATACATCAAAACAAGGAGGAATAAAAAATTCATGTTCATTAATGGCAAAAGAATGATCAATAATTTTTTCTCTATCTTGATAAAAACTTATTGGTAATTCATTTAGATCATCCTCTTTATTTTCTGAAATATCATGAGTACCAAGAGGGGAGAAATTACCAACATTAAAAATATCAGGATAAAAGGAAAAATGAGAATCAGAAATAATGAATTCAAAATTTTCTTTGTTCGATAAATCTTGTGTGCTTTATTCACTATAAATTTCAGATTCTAGATCATTCCTTTGTATACTCATACTTTCTTGAAGAAAGCTGCTTTGTTGCTCTGTTTTCAACATTTGTTCATCATGAAAAAATTCAGAAATTTGTACAGTAGCTTGTGTGTTACTATTTACTTTGATTGTTGCTTGCACTTGTTGATTTGCGATCTGATTTTCTGAATTTAATGTAGAGGAATTTTCATATTTCAAGTCAGCCTTTTCTCCAAAATTGATGCTATTGTCTTCTTGCATTTGAATAGAAATATTTTCCAAGCTTTGTGAGACCACTTCATCACAATTTATTTGCACGTCGATATTGGAATTCTCATTTATGTTAGAAGGGGATGGGACAAAGCTTGAATTAATTTCATATGGATTGGGAATGGGAGGAAGAGAGCAAATATATTTAAACCAATCTAGTGATTCTTCTTCTATAGGTTTATCTTCATCTTTAAATTTTAAACAATTTAAATGAAATCGAATATTAAAATCTCTAACAGACTCATTTTCAAATCTTCGTAGATATTCAATTTCATCGCGTACCTGTTCATAATTGTATCCGTCAAATTTACAAATGAAAAGTGTAACAAATTGATCCCAACTGTGAATTGAGGCAACCGAAGAGTTCTACCCCAGTTTCTAGCTTTTGCCGCAAATGTGAGAGTAAAAATTCTGCATAAAATGCCTTCATCAATTCCTTGAAAATCACAATTTGAAACATTTTGAATAAATTGAAAGACATGATTAAAAGCAGAAGAATTTTTCTTACCATTAACTTTTACCTAAGACAAAAGTCTTACCACTTCGGGTGGAGTATTGGAAGATGCACGTCCATGTATACAACTCCAAATTGGAATTTTAAGAGGAGCCATCATAATAAAAATAAATGTTAGAATTGAAAAGACTCTAATAGACAACAAGTTTTAGCCCTCCTTCTAGCGCCAAAAATTTTGAAACCTCGAAAATCGCTGCTACAACATTGGGGGATAACCACCCAGTCCGGACCTTAATACAGCTCCTTTTCCGTTAATGATAGTGACTCCGACTGGTTTAACTAGGTCCAGTTACCTTTTCCCTATCGCTATTGGTTTATGATATATCATTAACTACCAATAGACAGGGATATCAGATCAATTATTCTTGTTGATCAGGCAAGAGAATGACCCTTAAGCTAATTTGGGTTCATCCAAACCACAACTAAGATTTTTTGCCTCTTCGAGAAGAGGACTTAAAATAATATAGAAATTAATCTAAATGCAAACTTATTCTATGATGCAAGCAAAAGAAACTAATCTAAATCCTATCTCAATTAGGTAGATTAAAATCTAACCCAACTAAGAGCAAGATAATTAAATAATGAGGATTAAAATATGTTTGGCTTTTAATTAGTGTCAAACCAATGAAGAAATTCAATTAGCTCACATTTGTGAATACCAAAACACATTCTATTGAGACCATTTTACTTAAATAATAAATCAACAACACTCCGGAATAAATTCACGAAAATGATATTGATTGACAAATCAGTCAAGCCAATAATTAAACAATAATATGTGGAAGAAATTCACAACACATTACTATTTAATAAATTAGTTTTATAAGACAGATTGTTAAGTAATGGTTACTCAGAAATCATAGTGTAATTCATAAGAATAGAGATACACAACAATTTGAGACAAATTATCCATATCAACAGAAATGCCAAAACATGAATAAAATGAAACAACAATTTTATTAACATAAAAATGAAACTGGTATTTGATACAGAAATGCCAAAAATACCAGTTAATTGAATCTACTTATATGATCCTGGTCTCTAACAGTTTACTTTACTTGAATTTTTGCTTTCAAGACTAGAGCTGCAGAAATGCAAACTCTGCCCATTATGCATAATTCAAGACATAAAAGAAAAACCCTCAATAATGTTCAAATCTGAAATTTTATCTCCTCCCCATCTACAACTCTAAATTCATATTACATAAATACTTTTAGAAGTCTGGAATTGCAGAGGAGAGAAGCCTCTTTTTACATTTTGCAATCTGCAATTTATAATTCTTCCAAAAATATTTTTAGAAGAGAGTTTATTGAAGAAAAATCTGCCCAAATCCATTTTAATTGCTCAAACATTCCAATCTTTAATTGTTGGAGTCTTCTCATTGATTGAAATCTTTTTCCTCAATATCTCTTCTATTGTTTTTCCTGCAAAAAGAAATTAAAATGAATTAAGATGCAACAATAAAATCCAAATATTATTTCTAGCCTTAAAACGAATCCAATCAATTTCTATTTAAATAAATAAAAAGAAAATTTGAGCTTCTTATCGATGCTAATAACGATTTTAATTAACCAAGGATATTATTAATGCATGAATCTGCAATTAAAAGAGGCTGGGCAAATGAAAATGAAGAAAATAAAACTCAGAAAATTGATCTTATTTTAGAAATTCGGAGCTTGATCTTCTGCCTGATTTTTTACCCAATAAATGATCAAATTTGTTAGTGAAACCTCCTCAGAAATGTTCTCCTTGATTTTCTATTTCCAATGAGCCGTCCTGGACCTCATTTGGCCAAGTAAAACTCAATCTATGAGCCTCCAAAATTGATAAGTCAAATCTGAAATAAATCTGAAAATTCTGTTGCTTAGGCTAAAAAAAATCAAAATTTTAAATTAAATTCTAATCCTAAATTAGATTATGATATTTAATTAATTAATTCTAATTAATTGCAACTATATTATTCATCTAATTTAGTTATAATCTAATTCTAAATTAAGTTTTAATTATCTATTAATTAATTATAATTACATTATTATTTATTAATTATAAACTATTTATTAATTAATGTTAATCTAATTAACAAATATAATTAACTATTTATAAACAAATTAATCTAATTAATAATTAATTTAATTAAATTAATTATATTTTAAATATTAATTAATTTAATTAATTATTTTAAATATTTAATATTAAATCTAAAATTAACCAAACTAAAATTTATTAACTTAACACTAACATAAAAGAATTTATTAATTTATCATTCTATTAAAATTAAAACTATCCTAATTAATACCCCACTAACCTACTACCAATCTACTAACTAATATTAATATTACACCTATGATAAAACTAACTCAATACTAACCAATATAACTACTAACGTCGCTAACTTAAATACTTAGACTATTAAACCAACACTACCACTAATGTATGATTTAACACCATCGTATGACTTGAATGTGATTCAATCGCATTGGATAAAATAAAAGTGACTTAACCGCATCAAGAGTGTTACAATTGCGATTCATAACTCATCGCATCGAAATGAGTTGAATGCGACTCATCGCATCGGAGTTATTCAAGTCATCGTATGTAATGTGTTCGTCGGAGTTTTAAAACTTCGGATGCGATGAATTTATTTATTTTTTGTTTTTTATATATAATTTTTATATTAAATTTTAATTTTAATTAATTAATTATATAGTAATTAATTTAAAATTTAACATTAAAAATTAGTTTTTTTGTTTTGTTTTTCTTTATTTTGGTTTCATTTTAATGATGTTAAATTAGATTATGAATTTATCTAAGATGATGATTTGTCTATCTAAATTACAGCTACTTTGTCATTTAGGATTTTTCGGATTTTTCGAGTTTAGATTTATTTTGAAAATTAGAGTAAATTATCGAAATATTGATGCTTCGTTATTTGGTTGTATATAAAAAAAATGAAAAATATTAGTCAAAACTAACTACAGGTTAATATTTTAAACTAAATGCATTATTGAACTAATTTAATTACAAAAATGGAATATTGTACATTTTACGCATTTTTAACCCAGGCGACATAATTGATTAGACTTCAAATGAGTGCTATTTACAAACCGGTTGACCAAATGAGACGAAACAAACGTCAACAGGAACCTCATAAAAAATTTATTTCATCCAAGCAATCAAAACAAGAATCTAAAGAAAATGAAAAATTTACAAAATCGTAAGATAATTGACTCAATAAAAAATCCTAAAAGGTGTTTAGCCAAAAAATTTATAGAAAGGGTCCCCATTATTTGATGTGAACAAGTTTATAATGGGGGGTTGTTGTACCATACAACAGAACCTAACAACCATTGCCACTCTCTACTTTCGTCTAGACATATGTTTCCATGGATTTCATTACAGGTATCCCAAATTCAGGCAACAAATCAGTCATCATGGTGGTTGTTGAAAGAATTTCTAAATATGTTCATTTTTTCTCTCTACGACACCCATTTACCCCAACATTGGTGGCTCAAGTTTTCATGGACCAAATCTTCAAACTACATGGCATGTCAACTTTCATTATGTCTGATTGAGACCCCACTTTCACCAACAAATTTTGGCAGGAATTTTTCAAGCTCCAAGGCACACAACTCCAACTAAGTACAACTTATCATCCCCAAACAGATGGTCAGACAGAAGCAATCAACAAATTTTTGGAGACCTATCTTTGGTGCTTCACTTCAGACTTGAATCAACATCAATGAGTATAGGGGTTTCCTTTAACTGAATGGTGCTATAATACTAACTATCATGAAGCCACCAAGATGACGGCATATGAGGTAATGTATGGACAACTCCCACCTTCATCAATTCTTATATCCCTAGATGTTCCAAAGTACAGGCAGTTGATCAGCTCCTAGAAAGTCATGTTTCCATGTCGCTCATCTCAAATATAATCTACATCAAGCTCACAATAGAATGAAGAAACATGCTGACCAACATCATTCCAAGTTTTCATTTCAAGTAGGTGACTAAGTGTTCCTACGACTCCAACCATATAAGCAGACCTCTCTCAAAGAAAAGGGTTGCCAGGAACTAGCACCAAAATTATATGGGCCTTATAAGCTACTTCAGCGAATAAGAATAGTCACTTACAAACTAGCCTTGCAAACTACTTCAAAAATCCACCTAGTCTTCCATGTATCATGCCTCAAGAAAGATGTAGGGAAAAATTGCATGGTTCAAACAAGTCTGTCAAGATTTGGATGAGGAAGGCTCACTTTGGCTCCAACTAGAACATGTCCTCGATACTCACAAATGTCATCTCTGCGATCACATGATCAAGGAAGTCCCCATCAAGTGGAAAGACACCTCTCTAGAAGATGCGGCATGGGAACCAGCCACTATGCTTTAACAGTTTCTGTAGCATCATCCTTGAGTAAAACGATGTTTTTGATGGGGGAGGGCATGTTAGGGTGAAACCCTAACCCCTTTATTTATGTAATAAGCCCAAGGGGCCTAGTCTGAGTCATAGTTATTTAGTTGAGTCAATAGAGCCTATAAGCAGTTATCCACATTAATAATAATTGTAAGTGGTTGACCCGCATTATATAAAAGAGACCACATTAGTTATAAATGGGCCATAGTTAATAAATAAAGTGGTTAACACGTGTTATGTAAGGGACAACTAGTAGTTAGGTTTTTGGATGTCATTAAGTTATAAATAGTCTTAGTAGTAAGGGAAGAATCATCGATTCTTATTGTAATTGAACTCTTCTCTATTGTAGGTTTCCCCCTCGAAGAGGTAAGTGAACATCGTATTATGTTTCTAAATAATAAAATATCTTTGCAACTTGTCGCATTTCATGTGATATTCCTGTGTTCCAGGCTATATTCTTTCGTATTTCTGGAATTCTAGTTTTCTCGCAGGTCAAGTACATAACACCTTGACTGGATTCTACTTTGGATTGGCATCTCTTCCCTTTCCCCTTCTTTTCCTTTCCAGCGAAGGCACGGTTTTCTTCATCCTTGCCCTTGGATGAAGTGTTATCTCTGTTATTTCACCTTATTTCCTCCTGTACCAAATTAGACCATATGTGTTCCCAATTTGGTAGTTTCTCCCTACCATTCACTGAATCTTGGTAGTTGTGCCAGCGCTTGGGAAGGCCTAGAAGGGTTAGGCTTACCAAGTGGTCCTCTGCTACAGTAATACCAACTTGACAAAGTTCATCACAACATTGTGTGAACATGCTCAGGAACTGTGGAATGTTCTTGGTCTTCTACATCTTGATATTTCAAATTTTATCCTTGAGTGTCAGCTTCCTGTGGTCACTACTATTATGGAACATATTTGTCAATTCTTACCACATTGCATACATAGTCTCTTTCCCGTGGATATTTGAGACAATATTGTCTCGTACTCCCTCCAATATTATTTTTCTCGCCTTGGCTACACACTTCTTCCATTATGCTAGATCCTGAGCATCAAATATTGTTGGTTTCGAGATATCATTATCAATGAATTCCTTTAGTCCATTATCTTCCAACACTACCTCCCTCAAGGACATACTCGAGCCTTAGTCCATATGTTAATTTTGGTCAACTAGGTCCAAACTCCATGTTGTATTGCTCATATGATGATGATTATATTTTTTTTGGATTCCTCTTTCGGAGAGGTGCAAGATTGATATAAAAATCATCTTGTTTGGATGAGCAGAACTTATATTTTGAATTTATTTTTCCACACATGTGAAAATTGACAAGGTCGGCTAGATTTGTAATGTAGGCTCACAAGCCCCAACAGATGTGTCACACACCCTCACTGATGGATTAAATAGGCGACAAACGATGCTCATTTCATCATCATCGAGTCATCACACATTATTCTTGTGATATGATTGGTTTGTACAGCCTAGGAGAGGCTTCCATCCCTCACATATGTGAATCTGAACCTAAAGAAGCTATAGACTATTTCAGGGCTTTTGGGTCAGTGTTGACCAACGTTGACTTTGGGTCAACAATTATGCTTTGAATTTTATTTTAGCACAAAAATTTTGATTTCTTGAGACCGCATTTGAGGGCACAAAATCGAGGAGAATAATTGACTTTAACTGTTGTCTATTGACTAAGCTTTGACTGCGGCATTGACTTCTGTGTTAACCATATGTTTTTGACTTGCGTTAACTTTTTGAGTTATCTTTGAGGGGTGTGTGTGACACTTGGTGAAAGGCTGATTTGGTTGTTGGGGAAGTTGATTTGGCCAACTCAAGTCTTTTTTGGCTAGGGCATCGTGTTGACTACTATAACAAACATTTATTTCTATATTTGTTGGACAAGAAGAATTAAAAATTCTGATACATTAATTGTCTTGCCTTTTGTTGATCTATTATTATGTTCTATCAGCATTTTACTTTCATGCTTATGTGATTGCTAAATTGAATTGGGCCTATAAGAAATATTGAAGTAGAACTGCATTAAACATAGAACATACCATGGTTATCTAAATTTAACATGGTTTCAGAGCTGAGGTGAAGACAAATCACAAGATAGTGTAAAAATAAATCACTGAAGAATAAGTCTTATCAAGGACCAATGGCCTCCTCAACCTACAAGGGTTTCAAGACTGATGATAAGTTGATTGATAAGTCTGATTATCATGCCTAGAATATATCTTTGGATTTAGTATTATAAGATCAAGATGTCATGGATTATGTGTAGGGGAAGATTCATGAGCCTACGTCAAATGCATCGGTTGCCACAAAAAAAAATATGTAAGAGTGGAAGTCAAGGCGAAGATTATTATCAAGGATTATATACATAAGCACTTGGTCTCTTATATCTCTAAGTTGGGTACATCTAAAGAGATGTACGATAAGTTGGTTAGCATGTTAATCAAGTTCTTTTCTTCAAGAACAAGTTGAAGAATATCAAGAAGGGAAAATAGGAATCCATTCAATCATATTTTATGAGGCTCACAGAAATCAAGAATGATCTCCTGTCCATTGGAGAAGAGGTAGATGATCGAGAGCTTGTTATCATTTCCCTTGGAGGACTCCCCCGGGAATGGTATGTATTCGACACTATTATTCCAAATAATAATCTGATTCCTGATTTTGATGAATTTTTGACAAGATTCCTTCAAGAGGAGACAAGAATGATGGAAAGAGACCATCCCTCAAATGGGAATGGAGTTGATCCCATTGCCTTTACCGCTCATGCACAGAAGAAGAACCATGGTGATCCGAGAAATCAAAACCATGGAAGAGCGGGGCAAAATGGAAGAAAGGGAAGATGTTACACTTGTAACAAGCTTGGTCACTATGCAAGAGAGTGCCCCAATAGAAGGGACTCTCCCAGGGATGAAGACAACAACAAATTTAGGAGGAATGCAAATCAAAGGAGCAACAGGTTCAAAGGAAAGAGGAAGGCTCCCTTTGATCGAAGTGGAAATGGAAAACCTTTCAAGAGGTCAAGGAATTCCAAGTATGATGAGTCCAATGCTGTTGATAATAATAAAAATGAAAATATTCTTATATCTTCCCTCTCTACTGCATCTCCTCCTGACACCCTGGATGTCTGGTTGATTGATAGTGGTGCTTCAAGGCACCTCACTAGATATAAAGAAGCTCTCTCTGATTTGATTTAGAAGGATACTAATTTGGATATTATCCTTGGAGACAATTCCACCTATCCCGTGAAAGGGACTAGGACTATGACCATTCATATATCTCAAGGTAAAGTCCTCTGCTTACAATATGTGTTGTACGTACCTGATTTGAAAATGAACCTTGTGTCCATTTCTGCAATGGAAGACAAAGGATTCAAGGTGGCATTCATTGATGGAAAGGTATGCATTTGGAAGAAGAACTTCAAAGAAGATCTTACTATTGGTTTTAGAGTTGATACACTCTATCAGGTTGGAGGAAGTCCGTTGGGTGTCATGTCATGTGACACAACTCTTCAAACCGAGCTATGGCACCGTAGGTTTACACACCTTCATTACAAAGCCCTTCCCAAATCAAGGAAAGTGGTGATAGGGATGGCCAAGTTTAAAGATGATCATGAAGGTATATGTCAGGGTTGTGCCGAAGGGAAGCATACAAGGGGACCATTCCCCTCAAGTTTCACAAAGACATCGGATATCTTTCAATTGATACATTATGATCTATTTAGTATGTTTCATGTAACATCCTTGGGAGGATTTTCCTATTACATGAATTTTATAGATGACTTCTCTCACAAGACTTGGATATATTTCTTGAAAAAGAAGGAAGAAGCATTCAAATGGTTTTGTACCTTCAAGGTATTGGTTGAAAATCAAACCGGGAAGAAAATCAAAATTTTGAGGTCCACCAATAATGGGACCGAGTATGAGTGAAATGAATTCAATGACTTTTGCAGGGAAGGTGACATTAAGAGGGAGACCACAACTGTGTATACTCCCGAGAAAAATTGTGTTGCTGAATAAAAGAATAGAACCATTGTGGAAGTTGCTCATGCCATGAAATACGACCAAGGTCTTTCAAAGTTTCTATGGGGAGAAGCTGGGAACATTGTTGTGTATGTTCAAAATAGATGCCCGCATCCGCATTGGACTCCAAAACTCGCGAAGAAGTATTCTCTGGTAAGAATCCTGATGTCTCCCACCTTAGCGTTTTTGGAAGTCCTGTTTTTTTTCACATACCGAAAGAAAAGAGAAGCAAGCTGGATGCTTCTGGGAAGAAGGGAATGTTTATGGGCTACAGTGAAACCTAGAAGGCATATAGAATCTATGTGTCTAGTCAAATAGAAGTGGAGATATGCCACGATGTCACCTTCAATGAAGATGTTTCCCTCAAGAAAGTAAGAAATCTTCCTATTTCAAAGGAAGACAAAGAAGAAGAAGAAGAAGCTGGAAGGCAGGAAGAACCGAAGGATGAACCTATGCCTGATGTTGAAGGACCAATGGATCCTATTTATCCACCTCCTTCCAATAAAAGGACACCATCATGACTTAGGGACACTCTTGAAGATGTCGAGAGACATATTTCCCCAAGGGGGACATTCCATGAAAGTAAGAAGACGAATAGGTGCCAAGGGTACCTAGCAGCCATGAGTTCTATTATACAATTTGATCCTGGATCATTTGAAGAAATCGTAAAGAATCAAGTTTGGAAGGATGATATGCACGAAGAATATGAGTCCATTATGAAGAATGATGTCTGAGATGTGGTCATGAGACCAGAGGAAAAATCTGTTGTCACCTCGAAATGGCTCTTCAAGATCAAGCATGGAGCAAATGGAAGTGTTGAAAAGTAAAAGGCAATATTTGTTGCTCGAGGCTTATCTCAAAAATAATTCATAGATTATGATGATATATTCACATTTTTCGCCGGCTATACCACCATTCGATCTATTATTTCCCTTGTTGAAACACAAGGATGGAGTCTCCATTGAATGGATGCAAAGACTGCCTTTCTACATGGTTCAATCAAGGAAGAGGTTTATGTTGAGCAACTTCTAGGGTTTGAATTCCAAGATAGAGACTCATATGTATGCAGGTTGAAGAAATCTCTTTATGGGTTGAAGTAAGCCCCCAGGGCTTGGTATGAGAGGATCGATACCTACTTGATGAAGTTGGGCTTCACTTGAAGTGATGTTGATCCAAACTTTTCTTTTAAGGTTGATAAAGAAAGGCATCTCATTCTAGTTCTCTATGTCGACGATCTCTTCCTGACAAGTGTTGACCGTCTCATTCATTAATGTAAAAGGGAGCTACTTTCCAAGTTTGAAATGAAGGACCTAGGACCACTACTACATTTGGCGGAAATTCCGACACTTGGTTCCGACGCTTTTGACCAAATGTCGGAAATTTCCCCAATTTTTTTCCATCCCGCCCGAAACCGTCGCTATACCGATGTTTATAGAAAGGTGTCGCAATACCGACACTTAGAAAAGTGTCGCCATTGCGATGTTTGGAGGAAGACATCGCACTGGCGACACTATGGCCCAACGCATTGCTATTGCGACGACTACAAGTGCGATACAATTTCTAAGTGTCGTAATTGCGACGTTTTGGGGCCTTCGTTGCAATAGCGACGCCTTTTCCGCCGTCGGTATAACGACACTTATATGCGCGCTAAAATACAAAAACAAAACTTATATGCACGGTACATAAAAATGATTTTATTGTTTCGTATCCGTCGCAATAGCTATATTAACGTCTGATATCACGCGCGCATCCGCCCTCCGCTCTTGCAGAACAGCATTCGCCCTCAGCGCTTGCAGAACAGAATTTGCTCTCAGCATTCGCCCTCAGCGTTCGCCCTCGGCTCTTGCAGAACAGAATTTGCCCTCAGCATTCGCCCTCAGCGTTCGCCCTCAACTCTTGCATAACAGAATTTGCCCTCAGCGTTCGCCCTCAGCGTTCGCCCTCAGCTCTTGCATAACAGCATTCACCCTCAGCTCTTGCAAAATGGTAAGTTCTTACTGCAGGCCCTTCCTCCTATAGTAGGGTTGACTCTATTTGGGTTTTTTTGGTCAATTCCATTGGATTGTGTTAGGCTGTATGGTTCTCTCTAGATGTCAAGAATCAAGATTCAATACCTTCTATTATCTTCATCACCCAATACAAGATTTAAATTTTTCCCAAAGAAACGCTTATTAATTTGGCAGCCATTATTTCTCCCTGCTTTAAAAACCCTACATTTAAATGAAAACAAGCATTTCATTTCAACTACAAAAATCTATTAGTGTTAAAATGTACATGTGTGCTACATTAACGTCTGATATCACGCGCGCATTCGCCCTCCGCTCTTGTAGAACAGCATTCGCCCTCAGCATTCGCCCTGAGCTCTTGCAGAACAGCATTCGCCCTCAGCTCTTGCAGAGCAGCATTCGCCCTCAGCTCTTGC